>CAJPEV010000585.1:81488-99613 GCA_905338385.1 Darwinula stevensoni | reverse complement strand
TGGAGATCCTGAGAGGAGGGAAAATCATTAAGGTCCCTATTTGCTTATTACTCCAACCTCATAAATTTGGGGGCTTGCTTATTGAGCCACAAAAAAGGATATTTTCCACCATGTGCATGACAGCGTCATTAGTGTCATTGTTCCTGAGCGTGTTAGCCTAAAGAGTGGCCCTAATTCAATAATCCTTTCTTGTCTCGTTATTTCGAGGGAATGTGGCTCATTTTTCCGTCCCCCTTGAGGAATAATCTTTGAGGAATGCAATTATACCATTTGAAGATACCACCAGGATGCGAATTGCTGTCAGTCTAAGCAATACATATCACTGAGAAAGAGTGCGAATTCATATCGACGAGCAGCCACTAGTCTTATATCAGGTATGCAAGTCCGCTACGCTTGCAGCAGCTAATATGTCAGGTTCGAATTCATATCCAACAGGCACACGAGAAGTAAGATCGCGCGTTTTTTATGCTTAGAAAAAGGACCTGTAAGAATGACCCGCTTGTATATTCGGATGAAAATGGCTGGAAATTGCATCTTTGGATTTTTTTTCCTCCCTTCATTCCCAAGGAAGGGATCTAGAAAAGTCGAAGTCGATAGAGCGTGATTAGAACTCGCATGTCTCATATTCTGTTAGAAGAAATGTTTAATCTTTTAAAAAATTCACAACGGTATCATCAGACTCGTTTTTCAGGTCAGTACCAATATTAAAGTCTAAAGAAAACGTTCTTCCTTACTTATGTCCCAGCCTGTCCGGGTGTTCCTATGACCCTTTAAAGGGCCCGGGAGGGGAGGGGGGGCATGAGATCAAAGGGGACTCTTCCGAATCCGACCCGATCGGCCCGATTCGAGTCGTGGTCCTACCCGACCACCAGACCAGAAATTCAATCGCCGAGCCGTGATTTGTTGATCCTTTCCGCAGGTCTCGTCGGACCGATCGGGCCGGCCCGCAGCCCATTCAGGCCTCTAAACTTCGGAACTCCGGGTCAGACCCACGCAGAAAAAAGACTCGCCGAGATGGCCGAGATGACTCCGAAGGTGGACTGCAGGGTACTGCAGCGTAACCACGGCCGGATAAGCCACGAAAGTATCAAGTGATGCAAGGTAACCATCCAGCTTGCCCGAGTGACGTCATTTAATGACGTGATCGCATCGAGCGCTGACGGAACGAGGCGTCCTTATTGCCAGCAGCTGTAGACGGCTCCAGAGGGAGAGAGAGAGAGAGACTCCTCTGAGTGGATTCTAGCGCATTCGCCTGCACCCAACATGAAACTTGATTGCCAACCGATTCGCCGGTCGGGTCTGCTTGATGAGAGCTGATCCCCATTCCCTAGAGAGCTCAAAATCATCCCCCGCATTCGATTGAGACGAGTCTCACACCATAGGGGGGATCTCACTAATTAATTTATTTATAGGCCACTGGGGTTGGGGATTTTTGGGTTCAAAGCCAATTGGGGGCCTCTGATGACGAAAGAATCTCACAAAATTAGGCGGTTCAAAAAATCCATCGAAATGCCTCATTTAAAGGCTATTCGACTGAATTCCATTAGCCACAATCAGACGTGAATATTTCATGGGCTACGGTCTGTCCGCCTGAGGCTTGTGCGGGTCAACTTTTCCGAAACCGACCCGATCGGTCCGATTCGAATCGTGGTCAACGGACCCAAAACTCAATCGCCAGACCGAGATTTACGGATCCCCCCCCCCCCCTCTCCGCGGTTCGTGTCGGGCCGATCGTACCAACTCACAGCCCACTTAGGCCTCAGAACTCGCGGTCGTTCGTCCTCTTTCTAAGCGGCGCTGCTGACGCATCCAGTTTTCCCATCACATCGCGCTCGTGTTGGCCAGTCGTGTTCTCATGCTTCACTGCGTTCCGCTGCCTGCTGCTTGCCCGAGGGGGACATCATTTAATGACGTGATCGCGTCGAGCGCTGATGGAACGAGGTGCCCTTTTTGCAAATATTCCTTCTGATAGCGGATTTGCCTGCGTTTAACAGGAAACTCGATTCCGGACCGAACTGCTGGCCCGATTCGCGGGTCGGGTCAGGTCGGGTCAGAAAGATTAAACTCGGGAAGTAATAAGGGAAATTTGAGATCTAAGAGGATGGGAAGCATCTTCCCTCCTTCGTCTGATGCACGAAAGTTTTGGATTCGTACGAATTGTCTCATTTGAATTGGGGGGGGGGGGGAAGGCGGGGCACACGCAATATTATTGATTCGAAATTTGGTCGTTGAAAATTCCAGCTGTTTCACTTAATTTTTTTTCAAACAAATAACCATTAACCTTAAATTCGAAGACGTGAATGTTTCACGGGTACCATAGTCGCAACGACCGGAAAAAAAAATGCGAGCCAGAGAGAGGGAGACGTACTCCCATAGGCAGGCAGAAGACTCTATGGGGAAAGCACACGCGATCGCGCTGAGCGCACGCGTGTGTCATGTGTGCGCGCGTAAGCCACGGACCACCGACCGCCACCAACCACCGACCACGGACCACAGGAGATTGTATTATATAGATTGAAGTCCGATCCGTCAACATGTTCTTTCCGGAAAATTCTGAGACTATTATTTACTTATTTCAAATGTTGATTCTTCCATTTCCGGGATTTATCCTTTTCCAATTTCCTACATTCATGGTTGGTCATTTTCAGTTTGCGGGGAACCCTCCAGAAAATTAGTTTTTAAAAAACCTGATGATGGGCATCTTGGGCCTAATTCTTGGTGAATTGTAGATACAAATATATCCCAGCTTCGCGGAATGGGAATAAGAAAGCCAAATGGAAAATCTCACAAATTCAGAAACATGAATCGAATTAATTCATTAACTTCCAGGAAGGAAAAAGAAACCAAGACTTACTCCCAAGCAAAAGAAAGGAGAGCAGGATTCGACGGAGGAGGCAATGAAAGAGGAAGCAATCCTACTGCTATGTAAGATACAGATTTTATCCTTGAAAACCTTATTTGCATGTAGGTGATTCAAGAATTCAGGTCCTCCGAGCTAAAAGAGGAAACTAATAAAATAAAAAGAAAGAAGAGGTCTAGTAAGGCGGTTGAAAATAGGTGGACAGTGTGAGAATTGAAATGTTCTCCCATCTCCACGGGCGTGGACAATTTTATTATATCCTTAAAATTATTATTTCCCTTCCCTCATGACTTTTCTTCACGTTACAGAGCATGCAATGCCCTCAATTTCTGCTGGAAGTATCTATAGCAGTTGAACTAGTAACGGATCCAGCGACTCTGAGCCTGAAGCGCCAACGAGTTCATCAATTGGTATGTTGGAGTTGTTTGCAATATTAAGGTTTGAGCTCACCGAATCAACTGAACAATTTTCGGGTTGTAACATATGGAAAATCTTGATAACACAACCAGGAAAATGTAGTGAGCTTTCGGTCTGACTACATTACCTTTCCGATGAAACAATGTCACCAATATGAAAGTCGCAGCAATTGTTGCAGCATTAATATTTAGCAATATTATCGATTGTTCGGTCTAGGCTTCGGTATGGCTGTGGTAATCTCAAAGACTTTTGCTGGGACACTATTGTATATGTATGAACCTATCCACGTCATGGTACACAAGATGTGTAGTACGAGATGTCGAAGAAGGATTCCGATAAAGTTGGCAGCATGTCCTGCGCCATCACAACGCGTGATGGTGCTTGACTCACCAGGGGATCCCACAGCGAGAATTTTTCTCTTGTTATCAGGGATCCTCAACAATAATTGGGAGGAATGAACACATTTTCGGACTCATAATGTAGCCTGCTCCTTAGAAAAAATCATGACGCAGATTTAACGTAATGACGATGAGAGGTTGTGGAGATGAAGGCGTTCAAAAAGAGATATGCAAATTGTGACCTTTGACCATTCACAACGGTCAGGTGCTCGACCTGAGAGTGTCAAAAGAAGGATCCAAGGCTCTCCCTTGGGGTCCTCAACAATAATTGCAGGCCAGAACATAATTCCAGGGGGGTTTGATTTTCATCTTCCCTAAGTACCTTAAGCTCCTGCAGGTGATACTATGTAGCATAAACCCTCTCGGATGATCTGGTGTGGAATTTAACTGAAAGGAGATAGAAAGTTGATGCCGGAAAGTTAATGCCTGAGACCAAGGAATTTTGTTCCTCATCTTCAGACACTACGTCACGATGTCACCGTAGCTGAAATTACCTGAGTAGGCATACTGACGAAATGCCCAAAGGATACTGGAAGTGATCACATCATAATTGATGTCAATAGCCAAACAGGTGGTCACAAGTCTTCATCTTTCATCCATAGAGAACGTTGATAACGGATTAAAAAATCCACATGAATTTCAATGTTAAGCTAGGTTTCAACTTCTTCCTTCTTTTGGCCATTATTGAGAAACTTTCTCACGCTCGTCAAAAGCAGGATATATTATTTATTATAAAAGTTCTTTGATTGCATAGTGATTCCTTTACGGCATCATTAGACCAAGAATCTTCATTCGCTTGTCGTTTTCCCGGAAAAAATTACGGCAATGAAGTTTCATCTTCATCAGAAAATCCAATCACATTCTCGAGGAGAGGGTATGTAAGTAGACGATGGAAGAGTCTCATGTATTCCACCCTACGTGTACTGGTATATCCAGAAAGCCAGATAATTCAGAAATTTTCCTTCTTCTAAATTGAGATCCTCGAGTAATTATTAACGAAAAGACTGACATCATTCCATTAGCAACTCGGTTGCTTCCCCATCAAAGACCTCTGGATTAATGCTTGAATTTGAATGATCCCTCCGAAATGTTCTTCCCGGCTCCACAGTATCTCTTAAGATTCATGAAGAAAACGCCTTATCTAATTCTCCTTCCAGGTGTTTGGGTGTCCCAGTGCAAATAAGAATGCATCTAACGGAACGAATTCGTCTGAAGTGAGTATTTCATCGCGGTTGTCTTGCGATCCTAAGTGACTGAGGAATTCCTCGTATTCAGGCTGGGCAGCTTAAAATATCAGGATCTTGACCTGGATCTCTTGCAATTGCTTGCTAGCTGGGAGGATGAAGTGTGAGAGGAAGAAAAACGCGATGACTTTGCGTGTAGAAAATATATTTATTTGTGTTTGCATCTGTAAACGAATCAGAGATATTATTCCCATTACTAAATCAGAATGGGGTAATAAGGGATATTCAAGTTAGTATTTAAGTGGTGCATAACAAATGAAAGCAATAATTGTAAACGAGCGACTCATTGGAAAACAGCTGATTATAAATGGGCCTTACGTGTATCTCAATTGTAGGGTGTACATGGACTGCAAATCTCCACTTCATCTTTCCACATGGAAAAGTAAAAGTTAACCTGCATGTCCCCAATGACTTTTTCTAGTTCATGAAACTACCATTGACGAAGACACTTCTCATTGAAGCGTTTGTTTTCCGAGTGCTGCATGAAATTGCAGTTTTTCAGTGCCCCTGGTACAAAATATTAAGCGCCAACTATCGCACTTGGTCACTTGATTTTGTAAAAATTTCAGTTCTCATTGATGATGAAGAGGTTTCATTTGGCATTGGCTTTGAATTTCAACGAGTTTCGCTTAAAATCTTGTCAGTTTTATTCTCTAGAATATTCTCTCTGAATTTCGAGAAATCCCAGTAAAATCTTCAATGGCGCGCCAACTTTTGTTAATCGCCTTTTAGGAACGCGCATGGGTACGTCGAGACGTCGCAAACGAGATAACTGATCTGTATATTATCTATTTATATGTATCTATTATAGAATAGGTGCACGCAATCTGATTTTTTTACATTTCTCAATTCTGAAATCATCATAGAGCTCGTTTCATCATCCTACAATGTACGTTAAAATATTGGTTTTAATGCGCATGCGTTCAAATGCGAACTCATTCACTCAAACGAGCATGAAGTTGGCGAACCCATCCCGAACTGAGAAGGCAAATCCTGACATCACCACCACCATGATCTCATCTCGATATTATGATGGCTATACGCGTGAAACCAGTTCCCAATAGTCAAATCGTAGCTGAAATCTGATCGTGTTAAAAGCATTCTCGAAGAAATGCGTGCGACCCATTGTTTTTAAATTGCAGGGAAGCGGAGCAAGAGCACTCCCGACGTATTCGGACATTTACAATTACGTCCAGGCCAGATATCTCTGGTCCACTTTAAGCCCCGAGCAAAAACTGGAACTCCAACAAGATAGAGACGAATTCATTCGCGCCTGCGACTACAACGGCGAAAATTGCGCGAGGTATCCTCAACGATCTTATGTTCACAAAGACGCTCGATCGAAGGACAGGAAAATTCCATTCCTCTTGCAGCCACTTCTTGCCGTTTATGAACTCGACCTACGGGACGTGCTACGCCTACAACACGATTTTAAATAAGGAAAATGATTCGGAAGCCGGATCCAGACAAAGTTTCTTCCCAGGCCCTGCCCCAGGTATGTTCTTTTAAGCACTTTCGCTTCATACCAACAGGCTTAAACATCACGTGCCCGGTGTCGCTGGGATATAATGTATTTATCCGAGGGAATGAGAAGGAAACTCATTTGACAACACCACCAGTGTGCTTTTTTTTGGGTTCCCATTGTAATTAGTTTCTGGGAATTGCATATCACGGGAATAAAAAAAAACTAGTGATAGAAGAACCTATAAAACGGGCTTCCCAGCAAAATAATATGGGGGATGGAAAAAGTGATTATACTAAGTGTGAAAATTCTTTTCCAGGACTGAATTTTTTATGGGTACGGCGATTCAACAAAAATAATTCCTATGGACTGACAATCCAGTCTTCAAGTGTGATCGGATATCGTGCTGGAGTCAAGCCGGATTCATGGCTGTTTCGGTCCTCGTATCGGTGTATGTTGTACGCTTTTACTGAGTTGATGGGATGAATTAAGATTAAAACGGTGGTTAGCAAGGGCCGATTGATGTGGTAGGAGATATCGCGCACGGACATTCCTTAGGGAACAGGATTTCGCCCAACATGCGTTTCAATCCCGGAGGCATTCATTTCTCAGATCTAGTCGAGATGGTTCGAGACAGGCCTTACATTACCTGTCCTCTCTGAAATAGTTTTGTGAAAGTAGGATTAGGCCTGCAAACGAATTACAGTTACACGACCTCACCGAGATGCCAGGAATATCGCTGAGTTTGACCTTTATAGGCGTAATTGGCCCCGTAAGTCGAAGGAAGAGAAGACAGAAAAGGTAGGCTTAGGGTTGACGTAAAGACAATCTATGTGTAGGTGTTACACCTTACGCAAGCGAATAACGTAGAGTGATGCAAGTGAATCCCCCTGGGCGGTGTGGAGGCGGAAAAGTAAGGGAAAGAGTTCTTGAAAATATATTTTCTGCACTTCTTTAACCCTTGGGACGCCAAGATCATTTGCATCCCGCGAAACGCCAAGATCGGGTCATTTTTTACCCATATATATTTCTCGTAACGAATGACCAAAAACAAGTCTTATCTTCGATGTGTATGGAAAAATTCTATAAATACTATTTATTTCCCAAGTAGATACCAAAAAAAGAAACGATCCAACGGAACCTTGGAGGACTGGCCATCGGGTCATTTTGAGCCGATCTTGGCGTTCCGAGGGTTAATGCTTCGTTTTTGGAGAAGAGGTTTCAATTTTCCTGTCTTTGGCTTCCAACAGGACTGCTGGTGGCAATGAACCTGAACTCGAAGGACTGGCCACCGAACGTGATTTTGTCGGAGCGTGGCGTCCGCGTGGACATCCATCGACCCAATAACTTTCCATCCCTTGATGAATCTGGGTTTTCTATTCCGGCTGGTTTTTCCACTTATGTCTCCCTCAGACAGGTCTTCATCCTTTGGCTATTATCTCAGAAAGAGGACGCTTTTCCTGAAAAATCATGCTTGTTGAGGCGAAAAATTGAGATTTTGAGAGCAATATATGGTTTTCGAAATGCCTGGAAATTATGGAAATCCATTGCATATGAGTATCTTTAAAAAATTTTTGAATATTGCATATTCAATAAAAGTGAATGTTCCAAGGAAATAAGAAGTACAAGAAATTAAATTGAAATTGCAATGAGTGATTGCTAATGTGAAGATCTCATTTCCAACAATATATATGACATGTTCTTTTTTTATTTAGAAAATTACGATTTCCATCTCGTCAGCTCATTTCACTCATTGGTTTTATTTTCTGTATGTGAATAGAAAGAAGTTTCAAGGCTGGCATTTCCGTACGAACATGACTGCTACGATTCGTGGGACGACTGCGGTTTCTACCCGAGCAATTCCGACATCATGGCCTATGACTCCGTGGTAAGTCCATAAATTTTATAGATTTGAGCAAAGCCCACTCGATCGGAAATTCCATCGTATTTCCTAGCTTGCTACTTGTTGAGGAATAATTACTCTGGAGGATTTTAAAAAAAAGAACATCATATAAAAGTCACAATATGAAGAGAAGCTTGAGAGTATTCCCAGAACGAGGCAGTTTCTATCAACAAAACTCTTGATAGATGCCTCGTGTGTCGTGTACTTGCTCCGCCAGACTGGAGAATCAGCTAAGTGTTTTGTGTTTTGATGTGGCTCATCTTGTCCCTCTGTCCACCTTCTTTTTCATGATCCCATATGAAATTCAGGGCGCGCACACTGATGATAATTTCGTTACTTTCCATTGACTGACGGACTAAGAGAGAGAGAGATTCTGAAGAGGCGTTAATCCCAGTGGTCCTCTTGATGTTTAAACACTGACTTGCAGGAATTCCCGCTTTCGGCTATGCATGCAACTATTGGTGAAAATCGATACTTTTTCATATATGGAATTACTTGAAATAGCTGGCAAAGAACATCCTCTATGGAATCTTTGATCATGTCCAAGCATCTGAAGAATAGGGGCAATAGTAAAGCTCTGGACTTCTCTGAATGCAGTTGTGCAGGCGGATGTGCTTGCAGGCCATGATGGTGAGAAGCTGCAAGTGCAAACTCGGGATCATCCTGGAACATTTCACCTTCTCTAACGGGTCGCTGGATGGACATCCCACTTGCGGTAGTCCACCTACTTCCCTCATCTTATTCACTCATTATCTAGTCCTACTCCTAAGTGTGTTTCGTGAATGACATCTATGCTTGGAAACGTGTAGGGATTAATATAATTTTTGTTGAAATCTTAGGATCCATTAAATTCCTGTCTATTCGCCTACATGCATGCCATACTTGGATAAGAAAAGGACGATATGAGTTCGACCTTGATGGCGCGCGCATTCACTTCCCAAGCATTTATTTAGTTAATCTCAAATCCAGAAATCCTAAAGAGAAGGTTTACCCTAAGAAAACGTTCACCTCCCTGATGGATTTGAAGCAAGGTGTATATCCCTTTATATGTAAATACAATAGTGGGAGCGATGTCCACCTGTTTCAAAATGCACCCAGCGGGGAGGAATCAACCTAGTTCGAAGTGCACGTCCTTGAGGTACCAGTTTGATTTCCACCAGATGGGAGATAAACATGGATCCAGAATCTCCCATCCACCTCATCATTCTGCCATGTGGATAGAGATGAACGTTTTAAAAGGGAAGATGTTTGGATTGCAAGACTAGAATACCAAAATTCTGAATTTTTACTGTAGGTACATTGCTGAAAGATAATTTTCCGGAGCTCTTTATTAAGCCCTCATCTTGACTTAAGAAAAACTTTATTTACAATAATTAGTACTTGCTAATGCATGAAGACCAAAGTTGCTATGGGGTTGAAGTGTTCAGATTTGTGATATGATGCAATTGTCTTTGGGCTAAATAATACACCATCAGAATAAATTATTGCTCCGTTCAAATCAGAATAGGGATCTGGATCGTTGACTGGAAAAAGTATTGGTTCAAATGAACTCTTTACACAGAGAGTAGTTAGCCTTTCATGGGGTACAAAAACATGAGTACGCTATAGCAAGTATTTGGACGAACCACTCAATCGAAAAAAAACATGTAAAAACCACGCTTGTATAACAAAATATGCATGTTATGGAAACTGGACACAACGGCTTTTAACTAGTTCTTCCAATTATGTGTATCCAACCTATTTCCTAAATTTCTTGCAAATCTAAAGCTAATTCAGCCTTCGAAGCAAGAGCATGCGTTCTAATTGATGAAAAGTTGGATAATGTAGATGGACAAGAGCTCATCCAAGTAATGGATTGGAAGACGCATCAGAAGGCTCTTACACATTAAACACATTCAACATCTTTTCCATCGAGTTTTTTAGGCTCGACATTTCCTGGGAATGGTTGCGATTGGGTTTTTTTCCATTTAATGGCAGATTAATCAATAAGCATCGAAACAGAGATTGAGTCAGATTTTCCCATTGTCTTCGCCAGAGGTCAAAACTGGAAGGACTTGGAATTCAGGAGGATAAGGCGCTTACATGGAACGTGAATTTTCGCTGTCCATTTCAATTTCTGATTCCATTTGTGCAAAAATTGACTTGCTCCCGGCAATATACATTTGGATGGCGCTTCAAAGACCGTTGAAAGATATCAACCTATGCGTAATGGAAGTTCAATGAGAGCAGAAATAGAAAAGTCTAATTGTCATTGGTCTTTTCTTTTTTAGTCATACCCAGTACAGGGAGCTGCTTCCCCCACGATCACTCCCAGCATCACATAACATGGAAACAACATAGAATTAGCATTGAATCAGCATTCGAACGTTGAGTCGGATTCAGCCAATGGTGGTTCAATGTCTTGTGCTACTTGTGCTACTACTTACCCTCACTGAGTTTCAATCCACTTTTTATATCCCAAGCTTTTCTTTTTAAATTGAGATGCAACATGTGACCATCGATGCTGAGGTCCGTAATGATGGTTAATGTTGGTCATCGGTATTGATGATTAACAATGGTGTCCGGTTAGGACAATTTGTATGATGGCAACGAAATACACAAGTATGCGATTCTTTTCCGCGCTCGGTGCGGGAGCGGAAGGGTTCTGCTTCGCTTTGTGATACTGGGAACGAGCCATCAAAATTTTTTTGTTTTACTTCCTGTACGACCAGCAAAGAAGCAGCAAGCTCTCAACACACAAATGATAAATGACGATTTCCAACGAATGTAGGAGACACTATTGTCATCTGCACTGTGGGACACGTGTCTTCCTTGGATTTTCGTTGAAACTACTGATAGTCATCCCATCTCTCATATCCTTCATTGTGACTGTTACAGACGCAGCGGATCCTTGCTACCGCGCAACACACGATGAATTGAGTGACGGGAGAAGCAAGTGTCCCTGCAATGCAGAATGCCAGTGAGTCGGGAGATTGAATTTTCTCCACGTCGGCATGGTCTTTTATTACGGAAAATACAAGGATTGCTGAACATTAGAGGCCTAGCGGAACCATAATGAAATTACAATATCTCGAATTTAAAGCTTTTCTCGAATGTTTCCTGATGGCTTGTCTGACTCGCCTCTGCTGAGAAATCATGAGTTCCAACAGAGACCTTACGAAATTTCCACGAGGTCTCATGTAATTTCCGCCTGTTTTTACGAGGTACTGCTTCAGATCTCACAAAGGTTAATTGCGGTAGTATGGGCTTCGTTAGAACCGCTTGAGTAATTCGTGAGGTCTTATATTACATTCGTGAGAATACTTGCGAGACTGTGAGAGATTGTCATTATGCTAAGTGGAGGGCAAACTTAAATAATACATCACTGTAATGTGTCAGGGTTTGTTATTTGAAGCCAACTTCAGTTCTTTCCCTTGAATCTGCATCACCTGTATCCTTCCATATATTCTCATCACGTTCGGATTAGAAAATAGCATTTAACTGCACCTTTATCCTCAGTATTCGCTCATGTCTTACTACTATAGGGGCTTTTTTTCATTAAGCAAAATCGAAGATACTGTTAATTAATAGTTAATTAATTACCAGTCAATTACCAAGTAATTAGTTAAGAACTTGTTAATAAAAATACTGGTATCACTGAGTTATTTATCAATTTTATTGCACTTTAATTAGTTCATAGATAAAAGGTTATCGCATTGCAGAGTAGTAGTTCTGATATACTAGTCAGAACTTTGTACTGATTTGGTGATGTCATGTTGAGGCATTGACATTCATGGTCATTGTATGCATGAAGTCTGGTACGTATATACATGTAAAAGCAGAAATCTAATAACCCTCTATTGTTGAATCTGCCATATCCTACCCACATGGCTTGCGCGGAACTCGCGGAGAAAGACAATAGATTCGTATTCCTCTCTAAGAGCATCAACAGGAACGGAATTTGGCCTACTTCTTCCTCTCTCAATACAGAATGGCTCCAGCAAGTTTCCATCTCCATCTCCCCGGGGTTGTGCAGATCACTGAATATCGCTTTTGGGAGACGTGAATTTCGTTACGGAATTTATTTTCATTCACATTCATTCAAGACCGGCACATGTGCGACTGCATTACCCATTTACTCAAATGCTCTGACTTAAATCTCCACGTATACAGAAGCCTCGCTTAAGCGACCGTTGGGCAAAATCCCTGCTTCCAATGAGATAAATGAGCAAACATCAACCATGTCGTTTGCGCATTGTCAGCAGACGTGCATCTGGTGGACTCCTTTTTTGCTAGGTGATCTCCCCTAAGGTTAGATGAAGTTGCAATCGGGAAGGCGAACAGAATGTGACTGACTCTAAGAATACTGTATTCTTACAACGAAAACGTACGAACCGAAACTGAACGCTATTCAAAATAATGATAGGAAAAACGGATCACTAACTTTTGTACGTACTAACGGAAGGTCCGGGTTAAGCGTCTACGTACCAACAAGGGTTGACCTGTATTACCTTTAACTTATGATAACTGGTATCCGCCAACTTTAATATTTGTTCTTGGCACAAATTTAGTTGGGAGCAGACTCTCCATGTGAAACTAAATTCTATCTTTTTCGTTCGCAGACAAACAGAATACGAGAAGACCATATCATCGTCTGAAATGCCGACCCGTATGTACTCGGTGAGTCAGATCATCATCATCCTCACGATGCTCATTATCATCTCTCGCTGCAATTCTCAAGTTGGTGGGACCTTAATTTAATTTGGAATTCCGCAGAAGACAGGTTTGGATGAAACGCCCGGGGACCTGGTGATGTTGCAAGTCTTCTTTTCGTCGATAGCAAAGGAAAGGGTTGAGGAATCTCCGAGCGTTACTGTAAGTACCACGAGACACGTCTGGCATTCACGAGGAGTGAATCTGCTGGCATTTCGATATTTCGTTACGTCAGGGTACGAACCTGTTGAGCAACCTCGGAGGAGTCCTGAGCTTATATTTGGGGATATCTTTGGCCATGTTCCTGGAAGTCCTCGAGATCCTTCCACTCTTGATCCAGGCACTTGCGAAGAGAAGCTTCGGATTCAACGGAACACCTCGCTCGGATCCTCAACATATGAGACAGGTGGCTAGTCGGAGTGAATCCACGACGCCTCTGAGCTCCATCGCATAGATGTCGAAGCCGATTTGGCTTTCCCAGAATTTGTGACTGGTTCAAGATTGTTTTCCGAGGCACGTCAGGGGATCCCGTACACAGGAGGCGGGTGCCTCGTCGAAGTAAATGCTCAAATTCCACATTTTTCTGCAGATGATTTATGTTTTATTCCATTACATTTTCAAGACGGCAAATATCAGTTCCCGTGAGATTTCTCTTCCGAAAAGTCATCACAAGCAATCGTGACTTTCAAGAAACCTGCACGTGGATCTGTGGATATAATAGCAACATGCTAGATCTAGCAGATAGATAGTAGATAGAGCTGCAAGTCCATTGCAAGTCCATGATACCACTCGCAAGCTGCATGCTTGCAGCTTGCGAGAGGTATCAGCCGAATTTTAAATCCCCATGTCCTTCGCGATTCTCACCACTCCAAGTGTTCTTCCTGCCATATCCTCCACGTCTTTTCCCTCCCACCTTTGATTTTCTTCTGCGCTCTGCGGATTACCTTTCTTCGTCTTTCTGCCATGTATGGTTGCAGGTGATTATAAATGTAATTGGAGAAAGGAGCAAGGGGCACGATTGCTCCCTCATGGGACGACCTCAGTCTGTACAATAAAGGATATGACTCGCGAACAATGTTTCAATCTATAAGTTAAATTATTTTCATCCATTTGTTTCGGTGTCCACAATAGGGTTGCACCATCGTCCCGCCCTGAACTATTTTGAAGTATTCCTCCTTTAGCCAGGAGGTTCCCATGCAACTACCCAGCAAACATAAATTTAGTAGCAATGTGGTAACGCTCCGCTAGGGTCAATACAATGTCAGCAACGTTGAAGGTCCATGTCGAACGTTGCATGAATGTCTTAGCAGTGTCATGGCACTATGATACCTTCTTAAATCGCGTGATTGGATAATATTTCTGGTAACATCATGGAGCATGCCAGTGCAATAGGGGATACATTTTCAAGAAACGACCGAGAATCTATCCAGTGTTACTAACCAGCGTTGACGGAGTGCTTCTGCTTCGACGTTCAACAGCGTCCCTTATCAGGGAACGTGTCTTAAGATGAAAACTGCAAAGCGCCATGAAATGTTGAATCCATGTTCAGAAGAAGCTCTGATATGGAACGCGTCTGTGTTTGCTGGGGAATGTCGAACTAATCGTTAACTTCGATCTGCATCCCATCCCGGTAGCACCAGATATTGGCTCAATGCTGGAGCAACATTGGGCACGTTGGTAACAGCTTCCCCAGAAGTAAACCAGGATTTGAACTTGTGGATACTCCATAGAACATGGAAAAGTGGATTTTCCACTAAAATATATCGTAATTAGGATATTCAGGGGAAGATCAACACTCGCATTGTCCAATCTACTGTCCATCCATGAGACAGACGTGTGCATGGGCAGGAGGTTATACAAGTACAGGAAGTTATTAATACTTGGAATATAAATATTTCTAACATGGGAATACCTTCACTGGGTTATGAATTTAGAACGAGCAGCAACGCCAATATTAGCCCCGTTAATAATCCCAATTCCCTAGTAGCATATTGGCCCAATGCAATACAAATATCGGGTAAATTTCTCGAGTGTCGGTCCTGCATTGGGCAAATATCTTGTGCTACCGGGGTTATGATCCAAGATGCGTGGCTATACTGGGCCAATATGTATATTATTTGAGAGTCAATATTAACCCAATACAGGTGATACAGGGGTAGGGATGAGCGTTCCAATAAGCGACATTATAATGCTGTTCAGCCAGTGTTGAACTTCAACGTCTGAGTATTGCGATAAGGGACACTTATATTTTGACTTAATGTTGGATGCAACTCCACCACAACGCTGTGAAGGTTCAGAATTAACGCGCTAACAACGATGATCGAATGTTCGTTTATTTATTGGGTAGAAATGGCTTCGAGGTGAAGTTCCCCATCAACCGTCACCGCAGTGAACATTGATGGATAGGAGAGGGGATTTATTGAATTTTTGTATTTCTTAAAAAGGATTTACTGTACAGGAATTACTCGAGCACGGAATGCTTCGAAATGAAGACGGACATAATAATCCATCAAACAATATGAAACACTCAACCTTGAATAAAGGTTTGGAATGTTGATACAACATTGGTCCAACATAGCCTCATTTTCTGGGATTTGTTTCTGGTAGTACACCCAGGTTGGGCCAACGTTGGGCCTATGTTGGAATTCCACGTTTATGAAGCGAGTCACTACTAGAAGCAGTGCCAACAACCACATGAGCCAAATTCCGGTGACCCAACCTTCCGTGGGTTTTCAGCGATAGTCAGATTCTGAACAGTAATACAACGGGTCAGCCTGGACTTCACCATTGTAATGGGTATTCCAGCTGGAGGAGAAGTGATACATAGAGCCGCTATACCGCCCATTTTGTCCCTTCAGCGTCATCCAATTTTGCCCCTCTGCTGATGGGGTAAAATCTTTAATTAAGGCGCTGCCAAATAGAAGTTGTCATAGTGAGCCATGCGAAAAAGTATGCATTCCTTTAATAATCCATATTTTCTGCTTCAGCCAAAAAAAATCAGACATATGCAATACTTCCATGTTACTTTGTTTCGCTCAACAAAATAATGTGAACAAAATAAGAAGAGTCGATGCTCTCATATTTTGCTCCTCGTGTGCTTACACTCTACTTTGCAGAGCGCCGCCCGTCCTTGAAAACTTGCGCACTTGGTGGGCGCTTATTATAGGGTGAATAGCCAATAACGATCGGGTACGGTTTGGTTTCAAATCCGAGTTGCCCCGTTTTGCCCTCGCCCCATTTTCCCCCACCTTCCCCTATACGTATTTAAGTGAAGAAAAAAAGCGCTTGTCAGCCTTGTATTATTGGAAGGACTGTCACTATAGCAGTTTTCAAAACATCGATGCATCGAAAAAGGGGGGTGGAGCGCTGGAGGATTCAATATTTTCTCGCCTTGATCAGAGCGCAGACCCTTGTCTTTCAAAATCTCACGCTTGAGATCGGGGGTGGGGGAGGAAGGTGTGACCTTCGCAACGAGTGATGAAACCTACCATACCTCAAAATATCGAAGATGATGTCCATTCATCAATGGATGCCTCAGGGGAGCCCTAATTTTTTATTATTGCCAATGCTAATCACTTGCTAAGCCCGTTCATGTGATTTGCTTCTCATTTCCATCGTCCTACTCAGTCTTCCGACATCGGCACCGGCAGATAGCAAATATAACATTACAAACTTCCATCCTTCTACGAAGATATAGCTCAAGCTATTATTATTATTTACATTTTGATGCAGTGCCTGTGAGCCTCTGACAGCATCAAACCGGAAGGAACTCGGAGATGCTAATATTCCTGGGATGAATTTTTTCCATGATGATTACTGAATATGGTCGCAATGGTCGCGCCTTCGGCGCTCATTACCTTGGAAACTGATTAATTCTTTCATTCTTTGCGAAATGGCAAACACGTATATAAAGTACGTCTCCATTGAAATGTGCGACATATGGGGTCGAAAGTCTTGATTTTTGTCAAAATCATTACTGATATGATTCTATGTGTGCCTAACCTGAAAGATTTCTTGTACCCCTTTTTGTTAGGGTGGAGAATGCATTTTGAAATACTTCCCTCCTATAATCTACGCTAAGGGTGCATATGTAGGATTTTTCCTGTACTCAGCCATCAAACAGGTACTTCTGCGGGAAATTCACATTTTGTTTCTGTTTCGCTGGATCAAAAAATAATTCACGAAAATGGGACTTGAGGAAAAAGTCTCCTGATTTTTTTTTAACTAATTTTTTTTTTAAATCTGAAATATAGACTTAGGGAACTTCAGGCCACCCAGTTTCAGCTGTATACTTTTCCACTTTTTGCTGGCGGTAAAAAATATATTTGGAAAAGCAACCCACCAAAAAGTTGTGCTCCGGAGAGATGCTCAGCAAAAGTTGAATTTTTCCTTAAATCAACATCACGTCCGTTATGCTTGTGCCAGCTGCTATTTCTCTATTTCTACGGGAATCGCGAGGATATTAAAAATTCTTTGAAAACGTTACTTCACTAAGAAATATCCCAACCACATATTTTAGAAATTTGACATTTGACATTTGACATTTGAGCTGAGTGCTTCACCAGTAACGTTCTGGCCATGTTACAGCTTTCCATGAATCTCCATTTGATTGAAGCAAAGAGAAATATTTGAAAATATGTTCCCCGAAAGGGTGTGCCCCTATGGCGTGTATCACCAAAGGGGAATTTTTCCTGAATTCAGCATGTGAACAGCTACTTATGTCAGTCAGTCAGCTACTCACGATCGTCAGTATATAATACTAGCGAGTTTGTTTGCCCTTCGGGCAAACAAACTCGCTATGGTCGCGCCTTCGGCGCTCTATTACCTTGGATAGTGATTATTTCATTTATTCTTTTCGAAATGGCAAACACGTATTTGAAGTACGTCCCCATTGAAATACGTGACATATGGAGTCGAAAGTCTTGATTTTTTTTAGCAAAATCATTACCTCTATGATTATATGTGTGCCTAACCTGAAATCTTTCATTGTGTCCCTTTTTCTAAGGGTGGAGAATACATTTTGAAATACTTCCCTCCAATAATCGACGCTAATGAGACATATTTCAAAATTAGGATTTTTCCTCTACTCAGCCATCAAATAGGTACTTCTGAAAGTAGTTTAAATCTTCTGCCTCTGGATAAAAAAAAG
>CAJPEV010000585.1:0-80135 GCA_905338385.1 Darwinula stevensoni | reverse complement strand
AGTCAGTCAGTCAGTCAGTCAGTCAGTCAGTCAGTCAGTCAGTCACGATCGTCTATATATATTAGATTGGCATCTATGGTCGCGCCTTTGGGGCTCCATTACCTTGGATTGTGATTAATTCATTAATTTTTTGCGAAATGGGAAACATATTTAAGTAACCTCCCCATTGAGATACGTGATATATGGGGTCGAAAGTCTTGATTTTTATCAAAATCATTATCTATATGATTCTTTGTGCCTAACTTTAAGGTTGGAGGATACATTTAAGAAACAAATACTTCCCTCCAATAATCTACCCTAAGGAGTCATATTTTTCGCTGGTGAAAAAACATGCTTGGAAAAGCCGACCCACCCAAAAACTATGCCCGGACGGGTTGCCCCATTTTATTCAAGCAACTGGACGTGGAAGGCAAGAGAAGCCAAAAAAGGCATGGAAAGGACGGAAATTGAACCTGGGCTTCACGATTACCGGTCAGATGTGCCACCACAACACCACCGAAACGTGGGCATCCAGTAGTATCTCTCGATGATGACTTTATCCATCACGATATATATTTAAAAAAACTTCTCCCCCCAAAATGTGTATCCCCAGGTCTTGTATCCCCCAAATCGGATTTTTTCTGATCTCTGCACCCCAAAAGGTACATGTGTACCAAGTTTCATATTTCTAACCTTTCTGGAACATGGTTCGAATTAGCGTCAGTCAGTCAGTTAGTCACGATCGTCTATACATATTAGATGCTGAAAAATGCATCAGTTGCAGGGACACCCGCGAGTTCCTTGGAATTTCCTATTAAAATCGATTTTCGCAGAGAAACAAAAAAGGATTTGTTATGACATATTTCACCAGAATGTCTCTGAGAGGAAACCCCGCCAAGCCAAATTTGGATCCAGTTCTGCAGGTCGGTCAGCAGAATCACGTAAGTCACTTTCATTCCCCTAGTCATCTTGAGATAATGGCTGTCATTTTACCCCCAGTCATTTTCTTCAAATCAGATTCCTTACATTCGGACTCCCGGTGTCTAGGGAAACTATCAACAAAGTCATGAGGATAAAAAATGCTAGCAAAACACAAGATGAAAGTCCGTGTCCTCAAACCAAAATACCTCAGGGAGGGGAAGAATACTCGAAGAATATGAGGAAGCCACTTGATCAGTGAAGGTACAAGTTTATTCTGACGTTCGGTGGAACTTAATAGTACCTTTCTGTTTGCGGAAAGAACCTGTCAATTTCCTAACCAATAACCTATATTTCGTCATACAAACTGGGTTTGAATTTCTATGCTTCTGGATTCTTGATTTGTGCCCTTGCGAATCGGTGTTGCAAAACTTTGGGGTGGACCTCAGAAAGCTACCAGTGAGGAATAGGAGAGGTTGTGTATCTCTGCGCTCCGTAAGGCTCTGGTTGAGTAGAAATGAAGGGACAGGGCTTTTTTTAGGAATCGAGGATGTCGGACGGAGAAAATGCGCTGACATTTACCTCCGTGGGTGCACTGGGCATAACCACTGGAAATCGCAATGTCTTTAGAAAACCGTTCCACCCGTTTCCCTGCTTGAAAAGGACTGTATGCATAATCCATTCGTATTATTCTTATTATTCTTTGTCGAATGCATGGACGATGCATGCGTGCAAGCATCCATGTCCGCGAAATAAATACTTGCTCTTACTTTCCTTGAAAACTGCCCCGATTGCTGATTTCCTTCGGCACATTTTCTCATTTTTCCTAACACATGCCTCCATGTTATGAAAATGTAATTGCAGGTACTTCTACGTAAATACGTCCTAATTGCATTAATACATGTATTGATGTTTCTGGACGACGAGGACTTTTACTGTAGTAAAGCCCATTTTTTGCCTCATCGTCAACATATTTTCCCCTTCTTTGGACCCTCCATATTATTTTGTGATCCGCGGCTATAGCAATCGCATAAGTATTCAGCATGAATTAATGACGCGAAGATACCCTGGGAAAATTCCAGTTTGATTCATTCGTTGTCTGCAAACATTTGAGTCTTTCACAGTTCTTCTAAATAACTGTTTTAAGAACTCATTCCATTCGCATTTTGAAACCTCAATGATCTAGACAATGAATAACTGATATCACACATATCCACCTGTGAATTAGTTCGGTGGAGAAATCGCAGTTGTGCCCAAGAACTGCAACAGTCATGTTAATACCGTCAGCTAGACATTTTCTTCCATTAAAATTCAGATTAGAAACATTTCGTGGATAATTGGAATCCTTGAAAAGAAGAGGCTGACTGAAATCCATGTTCTTCAAATAAAATACCTGGTATTGCATATTTTATTCTTCGTTTACAAATTATTAGAAATATCATTCCTTCCTCATGGTTTTCTCATTCTGTGGAAAGGTATACGTATTTAGGATCATGCATATGTTGCCTAGGTTATCGTTATATTTGAAAACTCATACGAAATGTTGCACACAAAAGTACAGGCTTTCCACGTCTCTGAACATGTTTTCAAGGGCGCCCAATCGTTCCAGTGGGTGATAGACAAGGGCGACAGATAGAAACCTCTCCGATGACGACATCAGTAATGTAGTGAAGCCAGCCAGAGCCGAGAACCCGGATTTCTTCGAGGGAAATTAGGCCATCGGGTCGATTAATGTCCGCTCGAACACAGTGCAAAGATGACGGCTCGATCGTTGGGCACCGACAAGCCATGCTAGCTGGAGACGACATGCAAACATTGGATGAAGGGAGCAACTGTAGTAATGAGCTGAACGATGACGGTTGTCAAACATAGGGTCACCGGACGGGAACTCCCATTCCGTATAATGAGCAGAACTCCTATATCGATTAATCATAGCAAGATTGCATGGACGATTCATGCATGACGGGGGCGAAATCTACCTTTCATCCTCGTTTCAGGCCCGTTTCGTTGGCAATATTTTCCTAGTAAACGTAGTTTTTTCATTACTGAGTGAAAGTACTATGCCTTGGTTTGGACAATAGATAAGTTCGGACAGTGCTGCGAACAATGAATCAAAACGGACCGTTCGCGAGTTCGAAATAGGAAGCATTTATTCCTAACATGAGAACAGTTACAGGGCGAAGTCCAAGTGGTGCTGAGGCCAATGCTATATTTAGAACACAGGGGAGAAACTTCAAGAAACTGTAAATAGAAAAACTTTCCTTTAAAATGTTTCACATATGACATTCTTATTCTATGTTCTCTATTATTATTTCCCCAGAAAATAGTGAGACAGGGTCTTCTGTTACCCAGAATGCACGTGTCATGATCAGATTCGTGCCTCACTTCCTGGGGCGTCCGAACTTTGTAGGGAAATGTTTCTGGAACTTGAGTTTGGACATAGTTCAGCCAGTAAAAAAGTTCTGAACACATTTCTTTTCAGGCAGAACCTGTTAAGAATTAGGTATAAGGATACGATGTCCTTCAAAGTAGTTCCCTTGGCTAGTCAAGCACATTTTACCGGCCATTTAGTCGCGTCAGAGTCGCTGACCATTTTTTGCTGTCGCGGTCGCTCGCACCTCTTCAGCGCCATCAAAACGACGAGCCTCCAGGCGAAACTTCAGGCTTTGGAAGAGATAGTAGTCGAATGGAGCCAGATCTGGCGAATACGCGGATTCTGGAAGAATGCTCACCTTGTGCTTCATGAAGTTGGTCGTCGCAGAGACAGCAGTGTGTGCCGGAGGTTTGTCGTCCTTACACCACTTTCCAGATCTGCAGTTATGTGACCATTTTTGACGTATGGCATCGTCTCAACATTGAAGGACTTTTAGATAGGATCCCGAATTCGCATTTCACAGCATGACATCCTATTCCCAGGTAACTGTGTAAATCTCACTGTGTAACTGTGTATTTCATAGTTAACTCATGTATGTTATGTCCGCGTAAATTTTGTTGAGATTAAGTAAGTTTGAAGAGGAGAAAAGCTCCATTTAGTCATGCTTTTCAAGGAGTGTGCATTTGTATCCCAATTCAAATAGAAACATTTGTTTTTGCGACCGCTGGAATAGCGTTTTGCCTCTACCACCGTAGAGGTAGTAGTAACAATCCGAAATGGCGGATATGTCGGGGTAGCGTTACAAGCAGAGTATTGCGATCGAATTTCTGACTGAGAAAGGAGAAGAGCGATGACAATCCACTTTTGAACCTATTAACCCACATCCTAATGGTCGGCACACTTACAGCGTCCTCTTCTTACATGTTTGTGAGACGTTTTTGAATTGCTATCGATTCCTCTCATTCCGCGGTCAGAAATTCAATCACAACACACTGCTTGTAACGCGACCCCGGCATATCCGCCATTTTGGATTGCTACTACTACTGCCTGGTGGTAGAGGTGAGAAACTATTTCAGCTGTCGCTGGAAATCTAAATGTTTCATACCTGAAGGTTACATATCCGTCGCAATAAGCGTTATTCAGAAATAATGGGAATCATAACTTTTGGGTGACCCTCGTATATCCCCAAAAAGGATTTTCTCTTGTATCTACCTACCAGGAAATACCTATTTAGTAAGGTATCGGTCTTCCATCTTCATGATTTCCAGGAACGAAGTCAATTATTGAAAGAGGTCGACAGCAAAAATATTCTCCCAGGTAAAGTATCCTTGTAAACCCACGTATATCCTTAGACCCTTCTATTTGAAAAGGGCGTGTAGGCGCAACGGAACACGGCGCTCCCTGGGAACTGCGACAGCGAGGAAGCATCTCGTCTTGTGAGGATTGCAGTGCCACTGAGGATCACTGCCATCAGATAAATCCATGGCAGGAGAGGATGATGAATCTTCAGGGGAAGATCCAGAAAAAGACGATCTCGGCCGTCGTCGTGGTCCGAACATCTCGTCGTAAGCCTCCTCAACATAGGCTTTAAATTCGTTTCTATCCAGGAATGATTTCAAGACCTCAAAGGACTTGTTCAAGTCCAGCGTGCAGATGATCCTCTGGAAAAGGAAGAACGCGAACCTCATGGCGTCTTCCCATACAGAAGCGGGAAATAACAAGCTCATTCACTCAGCCACCCTCACATCCAATTTCGTGCATTAGTCTGGTGTTCCCACGCCCACCCTACAGTCGATACGTGGACCCATGTGCCTTTTTTTCTCTTTCCAAGAGTTAAATAATCGCCTCGTGGACGACTTCTTCGGTATCCTGATGCAGCTGCTGGATTTAGTTCAGTGATCTCGAGTATTCCAGCATCTGAATCGGAAAAATGCTATAAGAAATGGTTTGCAAGGATGAGAAAGTGCATTGTGCATTAATCCTCAAGGAGAGCGGTTTGAAAAGGTGTAAAGATTGAATAGCATCCAGCTGTTTTCAGTTGTCCGTATTCGGAAGCTTTCTAAATGTCCCTCGTGTAGCAAAGGCTACGTTGTTACGCCCAGGATTGTTTCAACCGTCACCTTATGTGTGGACATTGATGACATCTCCTTCCAGAACGTTCTGTTACAGCTCCAATCTCAAGTAAGATGTACAAAAATTCGATGGAATTTACGATAGAGTAACCCTTTGTATGTTGCTCTTTGGTATTACGTGGGACAAACCAGTGACATGGTGATTAGGATGGAGTCACCCGGTTAATTACATCAGTTTTTCCACGAACCATGCCAGTCGTGCTTGCACAGATGAGTCAGCATCAACGCATCCTTCTACTTGTATCAGCATTGGGAAAATAAAATGTTGCTATCGTTGAGCGAATTATGCTGATGCCATGCGAAAAAGTAAATGAATTTTGATCTTTTGTGAAACATGGAACATATTTCATATTCACGAGGGGTAGAACTGTAATTGTACAGTTGATGCACATATTTGAATTATATTTACTTCGTTAGGCATGCCTTTCTATATTTTAATGGTTTTCGCAGGGTTTGTTTACGCCCCAGGTCGTTTTCAACATTTTACATTCACCCCTTCCAGTGCCATTTTCAGTGCGTCGCGTCACCTGTATGATCGATAGTCAAGAATCTTTGAGTTAGCTCGTCTGATGACACCTAGGAAATGTAGCCGCCCGGACAGAGAACCCAAATTCGTCTAGGGAAGAGAGGCTTTCGTCTCCATACATTGTTTCATATCATATCTCCATACATAGGTCGAAGGCGCCCGTGATCATGGCGACACGACACTCAGTCTTTCTCCTCTTGAATTTCGTGCTTTTCTTGTGTGCGACAGTGTCCTATTCATTGTTAAGGTATAGTGGTGACGAACTAAGAACTCTAGCAGCAGCTGGTTCTCATCAAGTAGCCTTTAATTTCCACCTCACATTGAGAAGACCCCAAGACCAGCATCATCAGCATGCCCCTCCCAAGTATCGCTCGCGCAAAAGGAAAAGCCGAGCTGGAGCCAAAACACGTCAACGAACTGCAAATTCGACCGGCCGGAAATACAAAAATGTGACCTCTCTACTCTGGAACTGTGAAGGTTTGAAAAGCGCCACCAACTTAACCCCAGAGCTGAACTTTTTTGACACTAATGATGTGGTTTTGTTAACGGAGACATTTCTCACCGAAGACACGTGCCCCACCTTGTCCTCATTCTATGCTTATCACCTGCTTGCAGAAAAGCCCCCTCGAGGCAGACCAGTCGGGGGAATCACCATAGCTGCAAAACCGGATCTCGACCCAATCCTCAAAGTGAAAACCGACTGCTCTGTTGTAGTGTCTACTTCCTTGGCGACGTTTGCCTGCTTCTATTTTCAACCAAACACAGATGTAGCCATCATCGGAGAAGAAATCTTCGCGAGCATAGGATGTTGTGACCCAGACAAACCAATTATAGTCGCAGGAGATTTTAACTGCAGGGTAGATCAACCCTCCTGCCGAGGTGACAGCCTCACAACTACCATGCGAGCAGCCTCCTTCGAGCTGCTAACCGATCCCAGCAACAGCCCAACGTATATAAGTCCGAATGGCANCCTTGACGTCAACACAACCAAAACCAAAATCATGAAATTTCGGAAAGGCGGCCGACTAGCCAGAAACGATCGCTTCTGGTACGGGAAGGAACCCTTAGAAGTAGTTAAGTCCTATGTTTACCTTGGAATTGAATTCCAACCAACCCTCACCTTCACCAACCATGTGACAAGAAAGAAGCAAAAAGCACTTAGTGTTATTGGAAGCCTCACACACATATCGAAACTTTCAGTGGAAGCGGCCTTAGCGGTATACAGAATGAAGATGCAACCTATTCTGACTTATGGACTCGAAATCATCTCCCAACGGCTCACTTTACCGCAGCTCAAAGAACTGGACAAAGTAAAAAGTTCCTTCCTCAAAAGAACCCTGTGTTTTCCAAGATCAGCGTCATCAACCCTCTGCCATCAGCTGCTCTCAACTCCAACTTGTACAGAAGAAATCCACTCACAATACCAGCTTAGCCCAACAGTATGGAGAGAGTACCAGAGCTGGAGAGAAGAACGAAATTGGAACTTTGTGATACAAAATTTTACAGCAGGCCCAGCGTTCAGGACAAATCAGTGGAAGAAACCCAACCAAGCAAACCGCCATATTCTGACTCGGGCAACAGCCCACGGCTTCCATTATAAGTTATGCTCGACACCTGGTTATCATGAGGCTAATGAATACTGTCAATGCCGTTTTTGCCTCGAATCTTGCTCCGATAGATACCATGCTGAAATCTGTCCCCATAATCTAAGCTATGCCAAATTGGATTCCTCTTCTCCCATATCTCCGACAAACCTGACCTCTGTATAACAACCTGACCATTCTGCTGTTATCATTATTCTTTTTACTGTATTCTTCAAGCTGTGACTCTTGGTCGCGAATAAATGCTGTTCTCATATCTCCATACATATCAGAAAGTGACATAGCTGTGACACTCGATGGTCACCCACTCTACTATAAATTGATTACCATTTGCCCACTCAATCGATTGCCATTGCGACGCCACGAAGCAGTCTCCTTCTGTCAATATACTAGTAGTTATGGGTCCATATGGGCTCCAAGTCTGATGACATACGCACTTCAGGAATATGCATGATTTATGAAGGGGCTAGGGATAGGAGACGTACCTGTGATACTCAACACGGACTTTCTGTGGGGTAATATTTACCCGAAAATACAGTTAAGTCACAAGTACCCTGTTAAGGTTTAGGAAATAAATGACTTCATGGTCTTAACGTTTTCATTTAATTCCTTGTCTCATTAGTCACATTCATGCAAAGTTTCAGCTTTCCATGTTCATCATTTTAACTGATGCAGTTCTCTTTCTGAATGCCCTCCTCATCTGTCACAAAATATATTGAAGGAAAACGTTTCCCCCCAAAATTTGAACCCCCAGGGCATGTACCTCTAAAGTGGGATTTTTTCTGAAATCTACATCCTAAAAGGTACATGTGTACCAAGTTTCAGATTTCTAACCCTTCTAGGGTTAGACATTATATTATATTCCAGATATTTTATATATTAGATGAACCCAACAGCCTGTTTTCACAATTGCCATTAATGCCACAAGATCGATACAAACCTTCTCGATAGACCCATTATGCTCGTGCCTCATAGCAAGCAGTGGCACGGCTGCAGTGGATTCATCAGGTGAAACGAGAACCATGAGTTTCTGGGCGTCAATCAGAAAAGTGTTGGACGAATTCGGTGATACCACCCAGATTAATGGAATAAGCAATGCTTACAGAGTCACTCATCCTGTTCGGAAATGTTTTTGGTGGATCGTAACCTTGATCGCAGCGGGTGCTACGGTCTATGTGAGTTTCTTTTCAAATAAATTTACACATTGTTCTCAAAGTAATGGTGGTCTTCGGAGTGAACTTCATGTTTGTATTCGTTTCATTTGTGCAGGGGATCTATGATGTACTGGCAGCGTACTTGCAATATTCCGTATCGACGACGGTGTCCACAATATTGCCAGAAAGCTTGAATTTCCCAGCGGTGACTATCTGCAGCAACGCAGGTTACTTTTGCTCAAAGTTGAAGACGCTCAACTCGAGTAAATATCCCACACCACAGGTACGGCAACAACAGCCCTTTTCCCCCTCAGTTATCGGTAAATTCGCTGGTTTTATGCATTATTGGTGAAATTAAACGCGAGAGGTCTCCGCAACTTGACAAAAAGAGTTCAAGCAATTCAGCTAAGCCAGAAAACATCGAAACCGACTTGGCTTGCCATTCTTCATGGAGCGGGTATAGTCAGGATTGGTTGTCCATGAGAGCAATTCCATCTGCGTCCCGCCTCATGAGAGGAAAAAACTTATTTGGAAACTTACAGCGTCGTAAATCCAGTCGACTTCATCTAAGTAGACGTGCGGTGCCCGCTGAGGAGAGTGAAGCTTGATGAACTTTCAACGCTAATGCGGTTGTTTTCCTCTCTTCTGCAATTGTGGTCATTATTTAGGATCCATCACCACGCCGCCTAAAGGTGATACAAGGTTTATGTAAGAAATTCTTTGATTTCAATATGAATAGATTAATGTATATTCCCCCTTGAAGATTCCCTCGACCTTTGCGTATATTTGCGCGCAGAAGTCATGAGATAGAAGTCTGTTTCTTGGTGCATATTTTAATTGCTCTGTTGGAACATAACCCTTGCAAGGTCTAGTCTTTGGTGCTGATTCATACTTTATACACGGCGGATACAATTACATCCAAAACAAGCTGGGCAATCCCAGTCCAGTAGCTGACCTCCTTTCAGTTAAGGGATCCCTCATGTTATCACCTAATTGATCAAAATATTTTAACATTAAGGTAACATTAATATTACGAAATACAGTCTGGTCCTCGACCATCACAAACCTCCAAACAGTGCCTGTGATGAATATGGGAGGATGGAGGAATGTGGGTGGTCGGATCCATCCGCCACGAAGACTGGTAGAGAACAGTCAGCTCTTGTAGCTGAAAGGGCACAGCGCCCAAGGTCAGGGTAGTGCTTTGTGGTTCAGATCCTTGTTGACTCACTGGTACTCATGTCTTTCCCGTTGTGATCAAATTTAAATGACGAAATTCGTTTAAAAAATACAATTTTTGTGCAAATTCAGAGCAAAACCAACTCAGTCTGTATTTTACCAATATCTACCTACTTGCCAAACTTTGCTGTTATTAGACAATATTTTCTTAGTTATCGAGTTATCGTTGGCCAACGTAAGTGTGGACACAGATAGAAACACACGAACAGGGCGGGACCATTAGTCATCCTTTTAGGATCCTTTCAGGATTGGCCCACAAAAAATAAGAGACCTGTCATGTTCTCCTCCCCTATTGAGGTCTTATTGTCGTAAGTTAATGAAAGAAGAAGGTTGCTTCAGCAGTAGTACCACCGTTATTTACTTGGGAAAATGAAATAATGTACATATCCCCAATGCTCCAAATAATGTGATCTCAACTTTCAAGGGCTTATTACAGTAGAATTCTTGTAAACTTCATAACAGGAACAATCGGAATGACAATTTATACATTTTCTCCCCAGGTATTAGGTTGTGACGATCCAAAAGAGACGTTTTCCATCGAAAGTGACTCATCCAAGGTGAGGATTTCTTAGTGATGAAAACTGAAGAATGCATAATTCATGAGTGTGCCTTGATTCGTTTCCAACAAGCCTTCAAACTTTCAACATTTTACTAATCATTTATCAAAAGGTAAAATTATTTTATATCTTAGTTATTACCTTTCTGTTCTTTACAAAGCGTGCTACGATACCTTTCAGAAAATATGATTGGTTATACGGTTGAAATATACATTATTTGATTCGACTGGTGCGATTCAGGCTTAGAGTGGGACATGTCGAATTCGAGAGCTTTTATTGCTCATGTTTTTCGCCTCCAACGGATCAGGGAAGCTTCTGATTATGGTGTGTCTATTATCACATTTTCACTTTTCAAGAGCTCTATCGAATGTCACCAGTTTCATCATAGCACAGAAAATGACCATCCTTTTTTGAACTTATATACTCAGTCATTCATTTTACGTGAGGATTCTCAGCAAGCTAATGCTACATCGGATCTGTCCCTATATCAACATTCATTGATTCGATACTAAGATCCGTGGCTTTTCCCGGTTATTCTTTATCTAAGAGAATTCAACCATGGCAACATCATTGTGCCCATTGATGTCATCTAATATATATAGACGATCGTGATTGACTGACGCAAATTCTAACCATGTTCCAGAAAGGTTAGAAATCTGAAACTTGGTACACATGTACCATTTGGGGTGCAGAGTTCAGAAAAAGTCCGACTTTGGAGCTACATGCCCTGGGGGTACACATTTTGGGGGTATAAGTTTTTCTTAAATATATATCGTGATGGATGAGGATGTCATCGAAAGATTTTATTGTATGTTACCGTTTAGGTGGTGTAGTGGTAGCACATCGCTGCTAATCGTGAGGCCAGGGTTCAATTCCTGGCCATGCCATGCCTTTGTTTTGGATTCTCTTGCCTTCCTTGTCCCGTTGCTTGAATAAAACGGAGAGACATGGAAAGGTGAAACTTGGCATGGACGTACCTACCGAGATAATGAGTTCAAGAAAAATGAAACATTTTAGATTCATGCCCTTGGGGCATGAGCCGACGTTTTCAAGTATTTTTTTTGTCCTGGCGTATTGAGCTAGTGTGGAAAGATACAACTTGGTACATAACTACCTGTTGGGATGCTGCAGAAAACTTCAGACTTTAGAAGTAAATGCCATGGGGGCACAAATTGTAAAGGGACATGTTTTCAACTAATTTATTTGCATCTGTTAAACTAATGAACATGAAAAGCTGAAACTTTGCATGAATATCAGTACTAAGACAAAGAGTTAAATAAAAATGTTAATTCTCAATATATTCCCTCGGGGAATTTTTTCATGGGCTGATGCTTTGAAAAAAAAGTTGTTGTGGCAAATTGGACAATTGGAAAGGTGACACTTGGCACACGTATAAGTGAAGATATTGCTGAGCTGAGGGAGTATTAAGTTTTCATGGGGCATCCCCTCCAGACATGGGTTTTGGGTGGGTTGGCTTTTCGAAACATGTTTTTCACCAGCGAAAAGTGCAAACATATAATATTGAAACTTTGTGAACATGTAGTTCATCTGGCAGACAAAGAAAAGTAGCTGGCGCACTTCATCACTGATGTGATGTTGATTAAAGGAAAAATTGAACTTTTTTTTTACGTCTCCTCAGAACACAGCTTTTGGTTTGGTCGCTTTTCCAAATGCATTTTTTCCGCAAGCAAAAAGAGGAAACGTATCAGGTTGAAACCGTATGGCATGGAGTTCCCTGAGTCTACATTTCAGAAGAAATACTATTTTCGTTAAAAACCCATGAGGTCCCTTTTTTCTAGTCCCATTTTCCTGAATTTTTTTTGATCAAACGAAACAGAGACACAAAATTTAAACTTCCCTCAAAAGTACCTATTTGATGGATGCGGATAGGAAAAATCCTACTTTTGTAATATGTTCCATTATCATAGATTATAAGAGGGGAGTATTTCAAAATGTATTCTCCACCCTTACAAAAAATGGACACATGAAAAGATTTCAAGTTAGGCACTCTAGAAATAATAGAAGTAATTGTTTTGATAAAAATCAAGACTTTCGTCCCCATCTGTCACGTATTTCAATGGGGATGTACTTTACATACGTGCTTGCCATTTCGCGAAGAATAAATGAATTAATCACTATCCAAGATAATAGAGCGCCGAAGGCGCGACCATAGCAAGTTTGTTTGCCCGAAGTGCAAACAAACTCGCTAGTACTCTTATAGGCATATATATTGCGTAGTCTGGGTAGACTTTTTGTGGAGGAGATGGTTCACATTCTACTCATTACATTTCAGGTAGACGAGATCGATCGACTCCTGAAAGATTTCGGTAACCTGTCAACCTACTATGATTTCCTGTCTGAACTTAGCCCAGAGGAAAGTGAGATGATTATGCAAGACAGAAATGATTTCATCCGCAAGTGCTCTTTGGAGGAGAAGAGTGCAGCGAGTAAGCCGTATTTTCATCTTTTGATGACCTGCGAGAAGAATATGACGGGGATTCCCTCTTTATGCAGGTATTTCTTTCGGTTCCCGAACACGTCGTACTTGACATGCTTCACCTTCAACCTGATTTTAACAAGGAAAAAGATCCGGATGCAGGATCCAGGAATTTAGCTCAACCTGGTGGAGGTACGTTATTTGAAGTTCATCTTTAAATGATTCTTCACATTCGCAGGAACATAATAAAGAAAACTACAATACGGGATCGAAAAGCTTAGAAACAAATTGGACATTGGACGTGTTTTTTTTCTCAGTGACTCAGCTAGCTCTGCTGAGGCCTCCAGCATCCCATGACGTCATGTTAGGGGTGAGCTGCTCAGCGCTCCCATAGTTCGCTATGTTCCGCTACCGGCTGCTTGCCCAGGAGTGACGTCATTGAATGACGTGGTCGAGCCTAGCCAACGCGTCTTTTTCGCTAGCAGCTGCTAGCAGCTGCTTGCGGCTGGAGAAAAAAACACGCCCATTAGATGGAAGCTTTAGCCCAAAAATGTAAGATAGGGGAATGGAAATCGGAAGTGATAGAGAAATGTTTGACCTTCCAGTATGACTGTTCGTAACTTCGACTTCGACTTCTCCGGTCTCGCTTTCTCTCTACTGAAGCTTTTATGCCAACGCATAACATGTATATTACTTAAAGTGAAAATTTTCTAGCCGGTGAGAAGTGCCATTTCATTCATTTCTTGCGGATATTTAGGTAATAATTTTAGGGAAAAAATAAGAGAAAGTATCCGTGACACCCGTCGAAGTTTTTTTTTCGTAATAACAGTAAATAAAAATTCACAAATAATACAGGCATTGCGTTTACGAAAAGGTATACTACAAGTTCAAGCGACAACTAAGATTACAATTCCCAAGTAAAGTGTGCGCAATGCCCTCATTGAGAAAAAATTGTCCAACTCTCGGAGAATTACTTTGATGAAGAAAAATCCTATGAATATTTGTTGCCATGGATATGCCAGTTACAAGAATAAATGTGGATCTCGCGTCATGTTACGAATGGAGCATCCAGGCGTTCATGTGTTCGGCCTATTGGCCACTGGAAGTTGGATTGTATGGAAAGTAAATTTCCACTCCTTAAAGATTGGAAGACCCCGTGACATGAGCTTGTTTATTGACAGGACTGGACCTGGTGCTCTATCTGAACACAAGTGATTGGCCCTCGAAAGGGGCGTCACCTGAGGGCGGAGTTACAGTGAGCATTCATCGACCCGACGGCCTACCATCCCCTTACGAATCCGGTTTACTAATCTCGCCTGGCTACTCAACCTTTATCGGCCTAGACAGGTCTTTTTTTATAGACAGGTCTTTATCTCTTACTGATAGATCAGAGTGACGAGTTAGCACCATCAAAACACATTATTCATAGATTCAAGAAACCTGTCATCAAGAAATCCATGTTACTATGAAATAAGAAATATGACACTTGAAATGTGAATGATATCACTAAAATGTATGAAAAACAATTTACTCATTTGATTCAAAATAGGAAATGTCTTCAAAGATCAAACATTAATGGAATATTTATTTCCTGAGTGCGGGTAGAAGGATGTATCCAGGCTGGCATATCCTTACGAACACGACTGTTATAGTTCGTGGGACGACTGCGGTTACTATCCGGTGAACAGCACCGCCATCGCCTATGACTATATGGTACGTTCATCTTCGTACCTAAGACTAATGACTCTAAGGGTACTTAATCGGATATTCCCTGGATATTTCCCAGCAGATTAAGATATATTGGTTTTGTGCATTTTTTAAAATGAAGATGGTATTATCAAGGTTAAAAAATAGGTTGATAGGAAGAAGGTTGAGGAAATTCCCATATCTAAGGAGTTACCGAGTCTGGTCTCCCATATATAATATAGGTTTAGCTAAGTATAGGGTGATTGAAAGAAAATCACTCCCTATTTGCAGACAGACAAATTTTAAAGGTAATTTTAAAATTTTAAAGAATTTTAAAGGTAATTTAATACCATTTAATGTCATATGGATTAAAACTCCACATGAACAACAGCATCTTACGGTTTTTCTTAACCCTTTCAAGGGCCAGTTTTTTCACACTTTTCAACACCTTCAGAAAACATGCTCCTTCAGAGTATTTTTGTTCATGTTCTTCATGTATGTGATGTAGACACTTTATATATAATATATATAAGCATGTACACAAATTTTCGACTTACCGGTACCGTCAGAAGTGCTTTTGCGTATGGTATATTTCGAAGTACGGCACAATGCAGAGTGACACTTTGCAAGTTCTGAACTCATATCTTGTTTTTCTCCGCTTTTTCTCTTTCTTGGTGGTATTCGCGCACACATGACATGCTCTGCTGTGTGGTGAAGTGGGAGCTAAGCTAGGTTCAATCATTCCAGAAGAAAGGCCGTGTTTTTTTGGACGTTTTACACTACTAGGTCCCGCAACGGCGTCCATTTTTACCGGGCACACCATTACAGAACAAGGACCGTCTCAGACGCAAAGTGTATACAGTGCGCATTGGATACCTATACAACCACTTTCGATGGGTTATATGCCGCAGTAACCTGTTGCTGCACACGCCAAGGTGTGGGAGCACTTCCTGACAGACTCTAGGACAAAAGTAATATATAGGCGAAGGCCCGTCAAAGCGCTGAATTTTAAAACCCATATATGGGTCCATGCCCGCGAACAGGTTAAGCGCACAGCGATATTATCCACAGATATCTCAGATTGAACATAGAGGAGGTTGCAAAATACTTGCCCCATACATCCAAACAAAATCAGCAGTTTGGCCAAAGTAACTCTTTTTTTCTAATCGCCACACAATATTATGAGGACAATTTTAAATAAGAATGACAGGTGTCATAGACGAAAACAAACCTTTAATTTTCAAACACTAAGCCATGTCTATGCTTAAGACGACGGTACAACATTCATCATGAAAGAGGGGATTGCAGTGCAATTAAACACAGATGAAAGTTTAGTGAAATGGCTCTGAAACCGTATCTCAAGTAATATTGATTTTGAGTTAGTAAATTTTGAATCCCTGAAGCACTCCCCAGTGCACGAAGGACAGAAACTACCCGTCTCCAGAAGACACGGGAAAACGATATTCATTTCATTGGATGTGAAGAATGCCCGGGGAACTTACACAATGAAAATGTTTGTGAGCATGTGGGGTCAATTTTGAAGGATCGAGTGGAAGAAACATGCATGAAGAACGAAAAAAACAATTTTCAATCGAAATTATGCAAGAAAACTAATGATTCTGTTTCACACATGGAAAGATGATACTGATTTGCTCCGAAGACTGTTGAGATACTAGCCTTACAGAAGCAGGTCATTTTAAAGGCAAATTTTGGTAACACAGAGCACACAATATTGTATGATTACAGGAAATCCAGGGTGACTTTTTTTTCGTCCAATTTGGCAGGCCTTGTCTGGAGGTAGGAGGGCCAGGTACTTTGCACCACTCTGTAGAGTCTGGAGAATCCCTGCAGTGCTTCCTACACCCTAATGAACCTCGCGGGTACGTCCTCCCTCTCCATATCCCCCGAGGCCATTCTGACACCCCTTATATCCCCCTTGGCACTGATTAGTCCCGCTATTAACTCCTTTACCTGGTAATCCAAGACGACAGATCTTCTTCACTGCCTAACCAAATGCAACATCTAACGCAATTCCGAGTTATCTAATCTAATAATTTGAGAGAGGCCGTAAGTTATGTTGGCCGTCACTCCTAACGCGCTAGCCCTACGATGCTAGGATGTCATTCTAGGCCATTGGCTAGACCAGTGATATTCAAAATGCGGTCCACTTCATGGTTTTATGCGGCCCACTACGACTTACTAATAATTGACTTTTCCGCACTTAACCGTTTTATCGGCACAGATGAATGATAGCGATTACAAAATGTTTCATTTTCAGATTTTGAATCCTTCGTTGAGAACTAATCCTTGCAGTCGTTGCTTGAATATGTAGGTACATATAACTCCTGTTTACATTTAGCTGATCATGTATTAGGGTGTGCACCTACTAAATGCCTAACATGTACTGCAGAGAAAAAATGTATTTCCTCGCAAATGAATCAAGTTAAGGCATAAGAAATAAGCATTTAGCGAAAATGAAACTCACAACAAAGCAACACCTAGAATCGCTGCGTTTAAATGAGTCTCGACAACCAAGTAGCAGCTATTTTCGTTATTAAGAGAGGTGGAAGTGTGTGGATGTGGTAGGAATATGCAGTTTCCGATTGTTGCTCATTTTTTAAAATCGGTCATCCCGGTTTAGAGTAGTTTGACAACGAGATCGATGGCCAGTTCAAGGGTTAACCATGCAGAAACTTGAATCTTTTTCAATGCGGACCACCCCAGGTTGACTAACGTTACTAGTGAGGCCCACTCAAAGTAGACTGAAGAGTCCATGCGGCCCTCGCCTCAAAAAGTTTGGGGACCACTGGGCTAGATCATCCACGGCCTAAAGCACCAGGCCCACAAGGCTCCACCATACTACGCCATAGGCTGAGATAACATCTGTGAAGACTTCTTGTTTCGCGACGTCCGATAATTGATTGCCACAGCTCACTGTGAATGCATCCACCAATGGACTGAACTTGAATATAATCTTTGTCGATGAGTTGTTTCACTGTGAAGTTACCCTTGTTTATGTCAGGAGTGGCGGTTCAATCGTCGCGACAATGCAATATTTTCTGTTTGCGTTTCGTGACATGGTCGATTTATTTAGTTTTTACGATTGATGAAGCCAAAACAAAATAACGTAAAGCTCGTGTCGCTAAAAATTGTCGCACTTCCCGTCAACATTGACTTCGACGATCTTTCGCGATGGTGTGGTTGGAAGCGATTAAGAAATTATTGTGGAGGTCGTATAGGAAGGCGATGAGGTAGTTGCCGCAGATGAAACGATTGGTGTTGGCGCGGAAAATTTGTTTGTCACTTCAAATTTCGCCCCTTAGACGGTCAGCGTAGCGACTGCATGCCGCTAATTCTTCTTTTATTTAGCACTATTGGCTGCTGCTGATACTCCCTTACTTTACACTAGCTTCATTCTATTGTTATGGCGAATCTGTGAATCGCCCGACATCTGTGAACACGTCCTCACGCAGTAGGCGCTTGACCAAGACTGAGACGGTTCTTTCTAACCTTTTTTTATATAGACTATCTATCACTGTATCTATCCCCCTCTGATCCTGTATACATCTCATGACCTGTTTAATGAGGAAACTTTTTTGCTTTCGCCCTGGAAGGGAAGGTTGCATTGGAGAACTGCGCTCCTCTGAGATACACTAGGCAAGGAAACTCACGTCTGAGATGCTTTTTGCGTGATTTCCTAAATACAGTACGTGATTACCTTCGCAATTGGAGCTTTCACTTTTGATAACGTACTACTATGTCATTAATATAAGTAAATATGGTCATTAGGATATATATAGAAGTTTATAATATCAATGGAATGGATTCATACAACTAATTTAATCTTTGCGCATTTTAGGGGAAAGAAACGATGACGAGCTCCAAGCACTTTTAAATACGTTTTCGAGTTTCCTAACACCTATCTCACCATCATGTAGACGTATTTCAAATAACGACCAATGAAACAGACACATTTAAACTTCAATAACGTCTGAGCACCTCCGGACTAACGGAATTTTAAAGAAAGTAGTCGATTGGTGTGGATGCAGGTGTGCAAGAGGATGTGCTGGCAGGCGACAACGGTGAGAACTTGCAACTGCAAAAACTCTGGATTACAAGACTATTTCACCACCTCAAATGGGTCTTTCGATGACATTCCCCTTTGTCACGGTCAGTCTCCTTCACTTACCCTGAAGGTATATCCTCATTCATAAATTCACACATGCCTTAGCACTTGTAATATGAAAGCTGCTTGTAGAATATGCCTTCTAGCTAATTTCTCGAAATAAGTTTGCCTGAGTCCACCACTCAGTTATCTTTCATTTTGCTTAATATTCATTTATATATATGTGTGAAAAGTGAAAAAAAACAGGAGTGCATTACTGTGATCTCGATGGGTAGCGCGCCGAAGTCGTTCGTAAAGTGCAGTTCTTGCAGTAAACTATTCTGAGTTACCTCTGAAAGAAGTAAAACTTGAAATGATTTGTAAAGAAATATGAAACATTCACATGGCGGCACGCCCGAAGACAGTTGACCTTGTCCTCTTGATGTTCTATTTTCCTATGAATATCGATCGAAGCCAGAATCTAATATAAAGAGACGATCGTGACTGACTTACGCTAATTCCAACTATGTTCCAGAAAGGTTAGAAATCTGAAACTTGGTACACATGTATATTTTGGGGGGCAAAGTTCAGAACAAATCCGACTTTGGAGGTACATGCCATTGGGGTACACATTTTGGGGGGAGAAGTTTTTTTAAATATATATCGTGACGTTAAAACCCATTTTCGTTAAAACCCATCAGGGCACTTTTTCAGTCCCATTTTCCTTTTTTTTCATCCAACGAATCAGAGACAGAAAAGTTAAACTTCCTTTAGAAGTACCTATTTGATGGCTGAGTACAGGGAAAATCCTACTTTTGAAATGCTCCATTAGCAAAGAATATAGGAGGGAAGTATTTCAAAATGTATTCTCCACCCTTACAAAATGGGAAACATGAAAAGATTTCAAGTTAGGCCCACTCAAAATCATAGAAGTAATGATTTTGATAAAAATCAAGACTTTCTTCCCGGGATGTCACGTATTTCAATGGGGACCTACTTTAAATACGTGGTTCCCATTTCGCAAAAAATAAATGAATGTATCACTAACCAAGAGAATGGAGCGCCATAGGGAGTTTGTTTGCCTGAAGGGCAAACAAACTCGCTAGTACTGAATATTTCCCATCTATGACAATTTTTAAATCAATAAATCTAACATTAAAAAGGCGTTACATGAAGAAATTACATTTTTATCGTTTACATGGTTGATATTGAAATGTTATAAACATTGTTGTCATGGAAATCAGAAGAGGGAGCTGAATTTTAGGACGAAGTCACTCCTTGCCCGAATTTAATACTATGTACTAAACGTTTATAGTGATCGGTATTTCAACAGATCCTGAACCATTCATTCATTTAAAGTTATATGACGAGAACTTCTATCCCGAAATTCGGTATTGGTAGACATGCTTCCTCATTTCCCGACGATAACCGATGAACATATTACTCAAATAATAGTTGCCGAGGCCGGAGTGTGACAATTCTTATTTGACTTTCCCCCTCCCCCTTTTTTTTCGTAAATTCAAGGTATTCCTCACGAGCACTTTGTAAGTTTTTGCCTTGCACTGATCTTTCTAATCTAATCAGGTGCAGATCGTATCGATTCCAAAATTTCCGGTTGCGTTTGATTCTGATTTTCTGATGTTCATCATTAAACATTTTCCTGGAATTCGTTTGCCTGCTTAAATTAGATGTGAATGATCCCTCCCTCTCAATATGAGGCTATCAATACTCCATCACATTTCCAAGTTACAGTCTAACATGCTATGCAACTGCTTTTTTCTAATTATTCGTCGCGAAAAAGTGGTGCAGGTCATTTGTACGCATTCCATCTAATGACCATTTTCTTCAATCGACCTTATCTTTGCTAATTCCATGTACCCGGTCATTTTCTCCTTGTGAATTCATTCAATTTCATTTAATGTAGCTTATAATCCCTCTTTATCGTGATAGGAGACGGAGATCAAAAGTGCATGGACTCAATTGATGGTGCATTGAAAAACGGGACTATCGATTGTCCCTGCAATGCAGAATGCCAGTGAGTTGAGATGTTTCCATTTACTCAATGATTTCATGTTGCTCTTCTTGCCCACAGATGATGAGATTTTAGGACTTTTAATTGAGATTCATGGGTCTTTCATAATGAACAATATAATTATTTTTGTGTCGTATGAACCGTTCAAAACCTAGACAAAATTGAGAGTGAAACACCAGTTTCTTCCCTGCAGATGCAATACATTCCGTATCCAAATATTACAAAAAAAGGAAAGACGAAAAAGACGAAGATCGCCTTCATGGCGATTCTTTCATTTACGGTGAAGCAAGTTTCTTTGCACACTCGTTCTTTTGACCTAGCGCAGAAGAAAATTTTTACAATATTACATTGTTGTTTTACAACCTATTTAAGTGAAATTTTTGTTTCACTACCTGCAGACTTTCCATTTGAATGCCGGTAAAATTTCGAGTCGACATCTCACGTGGTACATTGACCGCAGTCGTGTGGATTTCTGGACGTGTTTTTGGGGCCGCCCAGTACAAACTGAGAGGTGGGACGTCCTTGGCTGGGAAATAGAAAATCGCCCAGAATCTTAAACCATTGGTTGCGACTGAGTTACGATTGGCTCTCCTCTGTTTGAATTCATATATTTATCATGAGCAGCAACTAAACCCTACTTCCGCATTTTATAATTCTGAAAAGTGAAAGTGGAAGATAATGTGGATTCTGTAGCATGACAACGCCCAGGCTCGTATCTCCTATGCGCAGTAATCACTGTCCTTCCCGAAAAACCCCAGTATCCACCATCCTCACTACTCAACGGACACGGGCCCCCGTGTTTTCTTCTCGTTCTTTAAGTTAAAGAATGCGATGACAATGAGATTTCAAGACATTCAAATGCGCATTAGAACAGTGACGCAAAAGCTATTGGAAATTCAAAAGGACGAGTATCAACTATACATCCAGAGACTGGAGAAAAAACGGTATATATTACGTGGATACCGAAGACCACTTCAAAGGATAATAGTCACCAGCAGCCGGAAAAAGTCCCCACAGCACAGTAAAAAAATTCGGTCTCGGCCTTTTTGATCAGATCTCATGAGTCACAATAAAGCCAGGTAACCAGGCAATATAACACCCATCATTCATGAATATAAATATCGGGTAGGAAGAAAAGTCTTGCAACACTTCCAAAAACTATTTTAAAAAATGTTCAAAGGAATGATGGGCGGGGCTTTGCATTTGTATATGCTGGAATGTTTTCGAAGCCTCTGCCCTCGGGGTATATAAGGCGGCTTCTGCCATTAGTTGGCAGCCATGGCTCAGATCGAACAAGCGACTCTTCGTCCCATCGTCTACTACGAGTTCCTCCAAAGACACTCTGCGAGAGCAGCCGCGGACAACATCTGCGCTGCATTCAAGGGCAAGGTCGTCCATTATTCCACGGTGTCTCGATGGTTGAAACGCTTGGAATCTGGCGACATGACCTTCGGAGATCGACCACGATCGGGACGTCCATCTACAGTCGATGACGAAGCCCTGCGGAACGCCCTCAACGCGAAGCCGAACGCCACCACTCGCGAATCGGCGACAACACTTGGAGTCACCCATATGGCCATCGGCAACCATCTGAACGACCTCGGCTATCGGAAGGTTTACTCTACGCGGGTCCCTCATCGGCTCAGCGACTCTGACAAAGCAAGCCGTGTCAGTGTCTGCGAATCACTGCTCCTTCGTCCGCACAGAAAGGACCTTCTGAAGGAAATCGTTACTGGAGATGAGAGCTGGGTCCTCTACGTCAACCATACTCGCAAGAGTCAGTGGCTTCCACGAGGAGAATTGCCGCCACAAGAACCGAAACCAGGTTTCCACGAGAAGAAGGTTCTTCTCTGCTGTCGGTGGGATTCAGAAGGAATGTTGTACTATGAGCTCCTGCCAACCGGTACCACCGTCACCGCCGTCGTCTACGCTGCTCAACTTCAGAAGTTGGCTGGCGTCATTCAAAAAGAGCGTCCCAAACGCGACAAAGTTCTCCTTCTGCATGACAACGTTCGTCCACGTGTCGCGAAGATGACTCGCCAAACAATTTCGGAACTGGGCTGGGAAGTTTTACCCCATCCAGCGTATTCTCCGGACTTGGCCCCTTCCGACTATCACTTGTTCCGGGCCCTCAAGAATCACCTGCGAGACAAGGCCTTCGACGATCAAGCGCGGCTCGAAAATGATATCGGCCGTTTCTTCGCTTCGCAATCGCCAGAGTTCTGGGCAAAGGGCATCCAGCAGTTACCCGTGCGTTGGGAACATGTCATAGACAACAATGGTCATTACATTGAAGATTGAAATTGCATTTCAATAAAGTTATAAAATTTTTAAAATTTGCGCAGAGTGTTGCAAGACTTTCTTTCAAACCCAATATATAGGTAATACGCAGAACATTTATTTGCTATTTCCACCTCCTACATAACTTTGAAAGTATGTCAAACAAGTTAATTCATCTCTCGTTCATAGGCAAACGGAATATCAGAAGACTATATCATTTTCTGATTGGCCAAGAATAACGTTCCTAGTGAGTCCTGCCATTTTCACGCTCTCGGTCTTCATCATTCCGCACAGCGACTCCCAGCTTTGATTGAACTCATTTTTTTCTACTCTTTAGAAGTCAACTTTCGGTCCAATAGAGACAGGAACTCAGTCACTTGAGGAAAAATATATTGAGGTAAAAGGGAATATGATCCGCTTGTTCGTCTACTTTGAATCTATCACCAAGGAAACAGTTACTGAATCGCCAAGTGTCACTGTAAGTCCTACCATCAGCATCTTACGTGATCATGGACCGTTCTTAATCCCGAAGAAGTCGTACTGAATTTCGTTTTTTCAATCCCACAGAGTGTGAATCTGATTAGCAGCCTGGGAGGAGTCTTGGGACTGTATATGGGAATCTCCTTGGTTATGTTCCTGGAAACCCTCGAGATCCTTCCTTTGATCCTCTGGAGATACATCAACGAGGGCAACGGAATCAATGCGAAACCCTCGGCAGATCCCGGGGCCAAGAGACTCGCGCGAAAGAAACACCCTGCACGTCTTACATCGGTCGTCACGCCCGAATGACATTGAACAAATGTGTGACAGATTCTGCTCATTATCTTAGTCCCTTATTTTTCCACGTTTGAGAATATTTTCAAGACTGAAAGCACCTATTTGGAAGGGCCCTCATTGAAAGAAAGTTATTATGTACAAACATGGATTTCAAGATAGCTGAACGTCAAATTGGATTTCATGAAAATGGATTTGGGATTGTTATATAGTTTTCTTTCGACAAAATCGTATCACCTTTCTGCAAAATCGTGCTTCATTGATTTTATCGTCGGATGGAGGGATGAGTTGGGGATTATGGGGTGTGGAAAAGGGGAAAGTGCAAAGCGTCGCCGGTGCTTTGGAAAAACTGGTGCGCCTACTTTCCTCTCCCCTCTTCCGACTCCATCCCGTTTTATTGCTGCTGGAGGGAGGCTTGGGGAATGTAAAGATATTTCATCTCATTGGGAATCGTAACTTACTTTCTTTCCTCTTTATTTGACGATGTTGACAGAGAAACAAAGGAAGTGCAATTTATAATGACGCCAAGGCGTCTATTCCATTTCTTCAGCTACTTCTCCTATAAAGATTCAAAATCTGTTCGCGTCTCTCTTTCAAAGCATCTTGAGGAACAAAATTAGGCATGCTTCTTCCTCTCCCAACAAGAAATCGCTCCCGATAATCTGAATCTTCAATTCCCATTGAGTGCAGAGAACAATTACTATATATTTTTAAGATGTGAAATTCATTCTTTTTTTCCTCCGCCCACACCCCTGTTCCTCCTGGGGAATTTTGGAGAATGTATTCTAGCCTAAATAAATGTATCGACTTATTGATCACAAAAAGAGCCAACTTTATTTGCCTACGATGCATCAGTTCCCAATTTAAAAAAAAAGAATATATTAATTTTAGCCGTACACCGTGCTTGAGTTATCTCGAATTCCTGACTGCTTCGTATTAGTATATGGATATTCTGTCTTAATGTATGATACATTTTTGGGCTGAGATGAACTGATTTTGAAACGGTGGTTAGTAATGGTCGACCAATGCTGGGGATATTCAATGTAAAAGGTATGCTTAGGAGCGTCAAGAAGTGTATCCCTTCATTATGACGGCCTGGGTCGAGGTCAAGCGTTCATTATCATCACATACACTCTTAGACAATTCCGAACGTTTAGAGAGTAAAAAGTGAGCACAATGTGAACAAGTTAAAATTTAATCCATTATTACTCATCAAATGCTCCCTCATCGCTCGTATTGAAGTGAACACCTTGAAGTTCTTCGCAGGTCACTAGATGGAGGTAAGGGTCTCGCTTTTCGCACAGTACACAAAAGTTCCCTTCCCTCTTTCCCTGGAATCGCCCCTCGCAGGATTGTTTAGTATCTTGACATATGTCTCACCTAGTCTTATCATAGGAATCAATAAACACGGATACTTCGTCATTTATCCACATATTAAAGACATATTCATAGAGTCTAGGCCATAAAGAAGCTCATATTCCAACTGAGAACCCATTTGGAACGCGGAAGTTTTTATCCGCAGAGAAGATCGAGCACACAATGAGGGCATCCGTGAACCTCATTCAACTATCCCTCAAGTTGATTAGCGAATGAAGTAACGAAGGACTGATATCTCGGACACTTCAGGGAAATATAAGGGGTGGTCCATCCTCTAACATGTACTGTATTCAATACGGTCTCCGCCTATACTGTATGACAGCGAAAGCGACACCAAGTATATGTAAGAGTTGGCATATTTGCATGACATCCCAACCTCTTTCTGAGGGGAGCTTTTTTTCTCACGGAGGAGAACAATTTTACTACTCGGTGATGGTGCAAATTCACCACTTTCCCAAATTGAAAGGGGAGTGAAACTGGGGTTTGCGATTTTACTCTCTTCTTTGAGAAAAATCGCTCCCCTTTTTCTAATAGTGTAAGCCTATCCTTTCCAGAGATATGTTTTTCTTTGCATCATAGTCACTTACTTTCTATTCGCTTACATCTACGCGGCTTCATTGTATTGCTTTGTCAACGAAGGCATCAGGCCTTTTCTCAAAGCAGGTTAAGGTAGGGGTGGTCGTTTCGTCGTCATTTAATGCATTCAACACATTCACATAATAAAAGTACTATGTCGTAACCTAACCTCACCTGGCATTTTCGCAAAGTAAGATGGTTCCCTCTCGTTCTGTTGCTGCCATCGAGCTGAAATAACCCACCGCATTCTACGTTGTCGATTCCCTTAATAATCTTAAATACCTGCATTACGTGTCTCATAGAAAATTGGATTCTCAGGAATCGGTGTGACAAATGTTGGCACTCTATATTCAACAATTTGGGTGCTAGAGATTTGACAGAATCACATCAAACGAAACGCAATTTTCAATGGTAGTCATTGCATTTTGGGGGCCTGATGTTACATGTTCAACTTCCGTTTGGTAAGTCTGCGGCTTACCTCAGTCCGGTTCGATAAAAAAAAATCCATTACGAATGTGTTGAAGAAAGTAAACTTTTTTAAGAGCTTGTGCAAGAGGATGGAGTATGTGCTTCTTACTATTCCAAAGCCGTTCAATAAAAGAGAAGGCCAATCCTATGGGGTACGTTGAATTTGACTGATTTAATAGTTTGTGAATATCAATGGTTCCTTTTATTATCTTGTATTTTCAAAAATTAGGTTTCAACATCTCATGGAGAGTTCAATTACTTTTAATTGTAAACTTATTCAAATGAAAAGCTGACTCGCATAGACAAGATCCAGTTAATGCGTTTCTGTATTGCTTAAAGTGATTTCTAATTAATTGCCTCAAAGATACCTATTAATTTTCCGTTGTGCAATTTCTCTGTTGCGTCTGGAAGGAAAAAATGTGTAGGGCAACTTGAATAGTTCCACACAGACTGCAACAGAGCATAATGCATATTTTTCAAACCGGAGGTTTAACATATAACTTGCGCGATCCTGACCGCTAGCTAAGCCGAACGAAAATTTTGTTTGGGCGTGTGCGTGTGTTTGTGACAGCGTCACAGGCCAAACTCCAAGAGGTGTGATCTCGGAGCTTCGACTCAACTCTTCCTAATCATCCGAGGATGTGCCATTTCGAAATGAGATGTGGGAATCGGCCTCACGAAAGGGAGGGGAGGCAAATTTCGCCAAAAATCTGAGATTCGCTCTCGTCTCGCCATCTCTCGGATGAAAGAGGAGACGAGAGTTACAGCGATACTCGCAAGAGAACGAAGGCATCTCTCGCTATAGTGCCTCCAGCCTGCTAGCGGGAATCCAGGAATTTTAGGCAACCATGATGAATTATGGGGCGATTCGTTAGTTCGTCGCCACTTGGGTTCACATGGGTACCGCAAATAAGTATATCACTAAATTCCAGCACTTCAAATTTGCACAATGACGTCATTGCATACTATGACTATATAATGCCGTCATTATTGTCGCTTTCATACATCATCTTCAGTTCTTTGAAAGCTCTTCACGAACGGCGCAAGGAAGCTGACGAGCGCGAGAGTTCTTCAAAGGTTCTCTTTTTTTCTCGTTTCGCAGTTGCATTGGTAGAACGTAAAAATGAATTAAAATGAATTATGGGATCGGGAGCTTGAAGGAAAAAAGTAGTGGTTTGCGATTCGTGACTGCTGTTTGCTGCATCTTCCCTATGCAGCAAACCCTCCCTCCTTTCGTATGATCTGATGTATGATGCTAGTGGTTGATGTTTCTGAGATCGGGACTCCACCACATCTGGGTGGTTCATTTCCCGTGGTTTCGGTCTGTGCGTCGACACTAAGGTGTGTTGTAGATTGCAGTGGGAACTATACTAAGGTTGGAAGGTGCACTCCTCATTGTAGGCTGCTTTCAAATTATAACCCTATATAAAACGTTTTTTCTTATTTCTTTGCTCTATGGGCACCATGTTCCATTGGGGTGCTGAGGTGCCACATGGAACGTGAATGGAGCTTTGATAAATGACATCGGCGCCCTCAGTGTTGGGTTGCCGTATCGGCTCTAGAATTTCACTAAATTAATTGCCTTCGCCTTTGTCGACACAGTGCTCCATTCATATGATCGTGTGCCAATGATAGGTTGGCTGGCACCAGGGGCTCCTTGACTTAAAGGACAAATACTGAAAATTGCAGGAAAATGTATGCAATGGTTCGAATGCTTTTTCGAAAAATTGAGGCCTTGGTCCAACGGACCCCAAGATCCTCCAAGACCCTGGATGAGAGTTAAAATTCCATGCATGAACCGCATCATTATCAGGTAGTGAAAGTGCATAATGAAATCCTCATCTCGGCTGAATTCGTTTCGCCGATCGTGTCCCATTCGGACTGCCAGAACCTAACTCCTGGAACGGGGACATGTTCAAGTCCTGCGTGCAGATGATCCTCTGGATATGAAGGACAAGAATCCCATGGCGTCTCCCCTCAGATATTTGCAAGTGTTCTGCAACGTTCTTGCCATAGTTTCCAGACACAGTTCACTGTGTAGCCGCCGATGGCTGTGAAACAGTTGAGTGCAGGGCAAAGAGTTCAAGAGAGTATAATTTCCTAGCTGGCCCTGGTCGTTTAACGCATTTTACGCGTTCACTACCTTTTAGGTAAAGTGTTGTGTCGCAACCGACGCTTCACCTGGGATTTCCGCAACTTAAGTTGGTTCTCTCACTTTCTGTTGCTGTCATAGATCCCGAAAAACCCATCATGTTCTACACTCTTAGAAAATTCCGAGCGTTTGAGGAGTAAAAAGGGAGCACACCGTGAGCTTTTCGAATGTACTCTCTCATTACACACCAAATGCTCCCTCATCGCTCGTATCGAAGCGAACACCTTGAAGTTCTTCGCCAAGCCCCTAGATGGCGGTAAGGGTCTCGCTTTTCGCGTAGTACACAAAAGTTCCCTTCTCTCTTTCCCTGGAAGCGTCCCTCGCAGGATTGTTTAGTACCTTGCCATATGTCTTGCCACGTCTCATTATAGGAATCAATAAACACGGACACTTCGTCATTTGTTACCCACATATTCAAGACATATTCATGGAGTCCAGGCCATAAACAAGCTCATATTCCTATTGAGAACCCTTTTGGACCACGTTCGGTTTTATCCCAATCGGAGATCCAGAATACATGTAATATCCGTAAAATTTATATATTCATACATCTCAATTAATTGAGGTGATAAGGGACTGATACCCCGGATATTCCACGGAACCTATCAGAGGTGATCCACCCTCTGACCTGTGCTGCAATCAGTACTGGCAGAGGTATGTCATCGTCTGTGCGAGAGCGAAAGCGACACATGTTACATATGAGCATTTTCGTATTTGCATGACATCTCTATCACTTTCTGATGGGAGCGTTTTTACTCACGGAGGAGAACAATTTTATTCCTTGGTGATGGAGTAAATTCGCTCCTTTCCCAGTGTGAAAGGGGGGTGAAACTGGAGTTAGCTATTATACTCTCTTTGAGAAAAATCGCTCCCCTTTTTCTAAGAGTGTACGTTGTTGATTCTATTAATGATCCTGAATGCCTCGATGAGGTCTCCGCTAGCACACCTCTTCAATGAGTAAAATTCCAACACGCTTAAGCGCTTCTCATATAGAAGTCCCCTTACCCTCGTAATCATTCTCGTATCACACCACTGGACTCCTTTGGGCACAGTTATGTTACCTTTATTTGCATGCCTTAACGCAACTTAACGCAATACTCCAAACCGACACATAAGCGCATCACATACAACGAAAGAATAACGCGCGAGCTGTTGTATGGAATAGAACGCCGGATGAAGTCTGGAATTATGTTGCATTCAGCCATCGTCACTTGTGCATGCGAGAAAAAACTTGAATTCCTCACCTACAGTAACCCTAAATCTTCCTACGTTTGCCTCTTCCAACTTATCGACGTTGAACTCAATTAGAGGCCAAACGTTATTATGTCCGATGTGAAGAACCTCATACCTGCTTTTATTAATATAATAAGCCATTTCTTATTCCACTGATTTCTTATTTCTTATTCAAAACATGCAGGTCCTGGTCAGCTATCGCCTTTTATGTAAGGCAAGAGCAAACCAAGAATCTCTCAAGATGAAGGTGAAATGCAAGGGAGATCGGGTGGATTTCTGAATACCTGGGGTTTTACAAAATAATGCAAATGTATCTTTCTCCGAGATATGTAACAGATGTAGTATCATGGTTTCTTCGATCCCTTTTCTTCTGCCTCGATGGTTGGTGAACCATGGCAATGCTGTCAAACCGAGAATTTTCAAAGCACCGCTCGACGGAATCTATATTCACAATGTTCCGTAATTACGTCGACCATGAACAGACGGCTTGGAATGAAGAAAACACGGAAAAACTGAAAGTGCTTAAATATATGGCGTGCGCGCTCCCGTAGAACTCGCAAGAGAACGATGGCATCACTAAATTAAGTGACCCCCGCCTGCTACCGGGGGACACGGGATTGCAAGTAGCCATGATGAAATACGGGGTGATTCTTCAGTTCGTCGCCACAAGCGTTCACACGGGCAGCGTCAGGACGTATATCACAGATATACGTTTCCTCGTGGAAATCTCTCAAATTGCAGAATTTCAGAATTCCATAATGACGTCCTCATTTGTCACTGCTTACATTACATTCGTTCCTTTTTTTATGCGCTTGCTAATGACGCAAGGAAGCCGACGAGCGCGAGTTTTGCTTTTTGTCTTGGGGCTGTTCTCAAAATAATCCGACCGTTTGGGAAATTTCATTGAATTCTCAGATGGTTCTGCACACCTCACCCGAGCCGGAATTATCCACCTCTGAGCACCTGTAATTCACCTCTAAATGGGCATTGCATAAATTAAGCAGGGTTGCTGAAAAAAGCTGATATGCATTTCAACATTTTGTAACTGTCAAATATCGATCGAATATCCAATTTTAACTTTTTTTTGGTTGCATGTCTGAAACTGTGCTTCTCACATACAAAACGGTAAAGAGTTTTTTTTAAATCACCCTATAGGGTAAAAGACCCAATGATGGGCCTGTTAATGGCGGGTACTCAGTGATGGGTCACTTCATAGGAAAATTCCAAAAACTAAGCATTTGTTCCATGAACACCTCTGAAGTGTCTATGTGCTTGAATGCTGCTTGCATATGTCACAACATGGGTAGGCTTGCTATGGAAGCTTAGCTATTGGAGTTTTTATGTGCTGTGGCCCATCACTGGGGACCAGTCCATCACTGGGTCTTTCACCCTATATGTTTTCCTCAAGCAAATAAATGATATCCATATGAAATTGCTTGAAGCAAAGGTTCGCACAACCAACGTTATAGTACGCCAAAGTAGTCGCTATAGCGTGTGAAGTCTTGATCTAATACTTTAATTCGTAGAGGTCAAAAGTTACGGTGGTGGTGGTCGTGGCCATCACCCCCAACGCGCGGGCCTACGATGCAATGCCATTCTGGGTCATAGGCCATGCCATCCACGTCCTAAAGCGCCTGGCCTACAAGGTTATGCCTTTCTAGGTTATCTTATACTTTAATTCGAATAGCTCAAAAGTTGTAGTGGTGGTTCTCACCCCAACGCGCGAGGCCTACTAGACTATGTCACTTCAGGCCAGAGGCTAGGCCATCCACAACTCAAAGCGCCAGGTCCGTAGGGCTATGTCCGCAACCATGGATATTTGCAGTGACACAGTGTACAGATAGTAAGAAGTCTGCCAATAAATTTTCTCGGAGTGCCTTCTGAGATAAAATCGATGAGGTGGAATTAACCCTTTCGCACGCAGCCTATTTTTCAAATACCTGGCCTAAAACACACTCTGGTCCGGAACTACATCACATTATGTAAAATAATGCATACGTACCTTTTGCAGTTAGCACCTGTGTTTAGGGAAGCATTTTGAGCAATTTATGAAACTAAACAGCAAAAGCAACCTTTGAGCCATTTATGTTACTATAAGAGCATGATTTAGACGGAGTCGATGGATCGGCGCGCTGAGCGTATATGGGTTAAGGAACATAGGGATCTCATCAATATATTTTGTCCTCAGCATTACGGTTGAGTATGGTTGATTGACCACTTAGGTGAAAACTGCTATCATTGACCAATCGCATTACCAGGGAATACTGTATACTGTATAGTCCAGTAGAAAGTGTCTTTATGGGGGTTGCAGGTAGATTTGCCTTCATTACTGGCACTTGTAATGAAGGTGTTCGTGCTGCAAGGTAATTGATGGAGGAAAATTGGTCCCTTATTACTCTCTGTCCTCCTATAGGTTTAATGTTCGAGACAGGCATTAATATTTCCTGATGCACTTTCATTTATCATAACGTCGCGTGTCAGTTTATACCGTTCATGTATATACAGGGTTTCCCTAACACTCGTAAAACTATTTATACCTCTCCGACAGCATATAACGTTTACTGCCTCAGCACGTTTATTTGCAGTCACATCGTTTCCTTTATAGATTCCTCCATAAACGAATCGAACCTCTACTACGAGGCAGACAAGTTGCACTCAACCACTACATCGACATTTAGGTCATTCCACACATTAGATACATTATGCGTAAACAAAAGTCATTCCTCAACCAAACTCATGTTTGGAACTTACTGGTTTCCTCATTTGCTGCAGCTACCATCGAATTTTAGGAATCCACTGCTCAATGCTATCAAATCTCTTAAATATTTTAACTGATACTTCTCGTATACGCGCTTCAAATGTCTCTCTGGGCATTGGCATTGTCGCATTTACTTGTTAACTACTGTACAGTTCATCAAGAAACATGTTCTGACATGACTTGGATATCTCTAATACTTTTTGCTGTTTTTTCTGAAGTGTTTATTGCTTGAAAAATAATTTGTATTCACACTCCCGTCAGCAATTGTTTACCATGTGGGTTCTGAAATATGGCGTCAAGTACCAGATTCAAAAGTGGACTTGATTTACATGTACTCAGTTTACATGACTCCGATATTAAAGGTATAATTTTCACTGCAAAATCGGAAGCGTTGGAATTGGAAGCGGAAAAATCCATTGCAATTTGCAAACGAAAATCCAATCACTTTTAAGAGGGAAGAAAATATTTGGAACCTGTTTCACTAGTGGATTATTAGCTTTCTTCATTGTGAATGCATATAAATTATTCTAAATACAAGTGTTAGTGTGCAGGAAGTTGAGATGATTTGCAAACTTTCATTAAGTAGCCCAAAAGTAGGAATGCCTACTATAAAAGCGACTGAAAGCCTTTAAAAAGCCATCAAAGTGACTCAGCTCTGGGGAGTACTCATTGTTTCCAAAAGCCAGCAGTTTAAGGGGGAATGACCTTGAAATGACCTTTTTTTTAACCCTCTCGTTAGGCATCCCATAACCGAGAAGAGTCCTAACATTTCTTAACGCCTTTCGTATGAAAGTCCTAGTACTTCTTTTGTCAAATTTGCAGCTAACTTCTGAACCACTTTTAAAACACCTTAGGTATCTTTCAAATACAAGTGTCTGAAGTAAATCAAGCATTCAAAAATGTTTATAACCAGTGATACATACACCGGAAGAATAATATACGACCGCTTATTGGCTGTTGAATGCTGAATGAAGCCTAAAGGGTTATTCAGATCTCCAAAAGGAAACATCTCCAGTTATACAAGTGAGGGTCTTGCGTGGACATAATACTGACTTATGGGAGTTTTCCGTCGTCCAAATAAGGAATGCGGAATCAAAAAGATGCTCATATGGATTCAATTCAGTGGGCAACGAAGTGACAAATTTGAGGAATGGGCCCACAACGCTGAAATTTTACGCTGCAGAAACACGGAAATGAGGCCATCTTCATAGATTCATTTCATGGATCTGTTATGAAAGGTAGCACCCTAATCGGAATATGATTCAGAAGCCATCACAAATGTGATGAAAATGCCTCTCGCAAAGTTCTGGTTTGGGTAGCTCTAGTTAGGCTAAATTGCGAATTAAACTCTCGACCGACTGGTTTCCAATGTTCATCCTCCTCCATCGGAAAATCCAGCAAAATTATGGTCTGCAGTTGGAAACACTCTTGCTTGTACCGTATGATCAACAGGAAGGATAATAAATATCATCCTATGTTGGATGGAATTGGAAGAGACAGATCCGGTTCCGGTTGAAAACATTTTTTTGCGGAGCGAAACAGTTAATCCTATGCGTATGAAACCACTGCCTTCAGCAGTGCCACCACGATACATTTTGAGGTGGTGGATGTTACTTGTCAATTAAATGTTACCTAAGAGCAGGATTTTATCCTTTCAGAGACTGCGAGGTTTCCTCTGATTCACAATTTGTAATAAAATATGTGCAAGTGCTTCGCCTTTAGGATGGGTTATCTTTTCAGGAAAAAATAACAATGCGAATCAATACTACCCTCTGTCATGCTATACAAGGATATTATATGAGGTGGTCCCAACTGCTTGTTAGCTACCTCCGGCGACACAAGATCGATACGTTTCTTGTCGATGGCCAAGACCTCCTTATTATACATGCGCCTCACTCCAGAGAGTGGCACTGCTGCAGTAGATTCAACTGACGATACAAGGACCATGAGGCTGCGGGAGTCAATCAGAGAAGTGCTGGTTGAATTCTGTGAAACCACACAGATTAATGGTATCAGCAATGCCACCAGAGTCACTCACCCTGTTCGGAAATGCTTTTGGTGGATCTTTTCCTTGGTCGCCACTGGTGCTACCATTTACGTGAGCTTAATTTCAAATAACCTTTTATGTAAACACCTATCGTAGTTCATAAAACCATGATGGTTTCAGTAAGTGAATTGCAATTTTTTCCCCCCTCTTTCGTTCGAGCAGGGGATCTATGATGTCATTTCAGTATACTTGCAATATCCAGTATCGACGACAGTGTCAGTGACAAACCCAGAATATCTGAATTTCCCGGCTGTGACTATATGCAACCTCGCGTCTTTCTCTTGCTCGAAGTTCAAGTCCCTCAACTCGAGCAACTATCCCTCAGCAAAGGTACGAGAACGACGAAACGCATTCTTATTTTTTATTGGTTGTTGCTGAACTGGATATAATCCTGGAGCATTTATCCGCTCGCAATCTCCGAGACATAAAAATAATATGAGACAATTTAGCTAAGCCGGTAAGCCCAAGAAGCAGATTTCGATTGCGCCTTTTCCATGGGGCAGGTGAAACCGGGACTGGCAGTCCTGGAGACGAACCCCTCCTGCAGTAATATCGCGTGGTGCGACGGTTATGTCAACTCACCATGTTTCCTTGAATCTTCGGACAAAGCCCTCTGGAGAGTAAATAATGATTTGGAAACTTCCGGTCGTCGTAAATCGAGACGAATTTAACCAAAATTCCTGCGTCAAAACCTCATCGGAATGCGATGCGAAATGGGGTGTGATATATTCTCAACCTAAGCGCTGAGGATGTTCATTTTCCCTTTCTAATGCTTAAGGTCCATCATGAAGTATCTATCCCTACATCGCCTGAATATGATAAAATATTTATATAGGAAGATTTTTTTATTTCAATGGAAGACTGTGAATGTATATTCCCATCCTGAATATATGCTTATCATTTCCATATGACAGTATTTTACTGCACTAATCATGAGATGGCAGTCTTATTACTGGTGCATAATCAAATAACTTCTTGAGAAGATAGCCCGTGGATTGGTCTCAGGAGCTAATTCACATTTTAGATTCTATGGATACCAATATGAGAGACCTATCATCTTCCACTTCCCTATTAGAGTCCTCCTGTAATCATCAAATGAAGTTACATTTGTACCGTCACCGTGTTTATTCAATCTGGACTGCAAACAAAAGTACATTCTTCCAATTCTCCCCATAACATGATCTTGGATTTCAAGAATTTATCATAGTTAATTAGAGATATCGAAACATAATGTTGCATTGTGCTTTTCTCTTTCCAGGATTTAGGTTGTGGCAATCCGAATGAGACTTCTTACAGTGGAAAGAACTCATCCGAGGTGAGAACTTCTTTATGCTTACCTTCACGTTCTCTCTTGCCTTACTTGAATCAAAGGCGTAACTATAGGGTGAGCCAAAGGTAATGACTTACAACATAAAGTACGATAACCCTTGAGAAGGTACACGCATTTCCATAAAGGTAGGCGTATTAAATATCCATGCACATTTGGAAAACACGTGGTTCAAGGGAATGTGGTTTAAAGTACAAGTATTAATATAATGTTTGAGGCCATTCCCTCACGTAGTTTCCTGTGGAGGCTTTTCTGAAAAGTTTCCGCAAGCGAATCACACAGTCGCCGAAACTCAAAACAAACCGATATAATGATGAGCTCATCTGACTAGGAAAACTTATTTAACAGTTACAGCAGCATCTTCTTCAAGTGTGGCTATCAGCAGGTCATCATTGAATTCAACAGGCCGGCATAACCAGGCTTCATCGGCAAGGCTGTAGTCACCAGACCTGAATTTCTGGAACCATCGTTGGCATTTCCTCGCATTAACAGCTTCCTCGCCAAAAACATATTCAATGGTCTTCGTGGCTACAGTCACGTTATTCCCTTTCTTAAAATCATAAAACATTATATGCCTAATGTGTTCCTCTGACACCTCTATCTTGTTTTTAACGTCTAAGAAAAACGGAGCGGTGTTAATTCGTTAAAACCGACACGTAGACTGAAGACTAACGTCTACATACGTTAACAGATAAATATTCCATGAGATGAGCACAGATATACAGATAAACAAGACGCAAGTTTCGCAATGCGAAAAAAACATTACTTATGGGATGACCTGATATCTAGCCAATCATGACTGAGTGAGTGAGTAACTGACGTCAATTCTAACCATGTTCTAGAGAAGTTATTAATCTGAAACATGGTACACATAAGCCTTTTGGGATGCAGAGTTCGGAAAAAGTCCGATTTAGGAGGTACGTGCCCTGGGGGCACCGAATTTGGGGGGAGATGTTTTTAATTATGTATATATATTTGCTTCAGCCGAACGGAGAGACATGGAAAGCTGAAACTTGGTATAGCTATTGAGACATTGAACTCAGGAAAAATATTAAAATTCAGGTGCATGCCCTTGGGCATAAATTTCGGATGGTTGACGTTTTCAAGTAATATTTGTTGTCCTAGCGAATCGGGCAGAAAGAGAAAGGTGAAAAATGGCACGTAACTACCTGTTAAGGCGCTGAGTTCAGACAAATTCAGGCTCTGCATTCAAATGCCCAGGGGGGCACACATTTCAGGGTGATATATTTTCAAAAATTGTTTCCTTCAGTCAAAAGGAAAGACATGCAAAGCATAAACTCTGCATAAATGGGACTACTGAGCCAAGGTGTTCTGAAAAAATGTCATATTTTCGATGCATTCCCTGGGGGCATATTTCTTTCGGGTGAATAATTAATTTTTCTACTAACGAATTGGCCAGAAATAGGAAAGTGAACCTTGGCTTATACATAACTGGGGTGATGAATTGGGAAAAATTCAAATTTGGTGGTGCACAACCTTAGGGCGGAGTATTTGCCTGGGTCTGCTTTTCCAGAGGTATATTTCCACAATCGTAAAGAGGAAACGGATACGGCTGAAAACTGGTAGGCATGTAGTATTCCCATTACTAATTCTAGTTTGAAACAAAATATTAATTTGTAGGTAAACCCCTGAGATAATTTTTTTTCGCAAAATGCGAATTTTCTTTAATCTTTTTCGATCAAATGAAAAAGAGAACTGTAAACTATTGTAAGTTCAAACTGGGAGCAGAAGAACCCGTTCGTTTTCGAAGCGCAAATACGACTTTTCTAATATATCTCCTTGTAGGAGGTACTTTTATAAAGATGATGAAATCACCGTTAAAGATAATGTGCATGTCCGGCATAACGGAATAAAAGGGTCGCGCGGGAGAGTCGCGGGGGTCGGGTCGGGTATGTCAAGTGAGTGAGTCGAACAAGGAAGTGAATTGGAGGATAGGGAGGAGAAGCCTGAGAGAAGACGCGGGGTATTGAGGGGACCCTTGACGTCAGTGCTGGAGATCGTATTCTGTCTGTCACCCCACCTATACCACTTGGGTTTATATTCAGGTATTGCTCATTGAGTATCTATTGCCTAATAAGCGTTTAAGGGAACATAAATTTGAATTTTTTGTCCCATATCCATTTCCTTGTTGTCATTATTATTGACCTCTTTCCAAGCTGGTTGTCACAATAAAGTAACTGTATATTTAAGGAGTCAACGGAGTCATTATAAACCTCGAACACGCTGGCGATCTCTTCGTGATAATCAATAACGTTAAATCACGTCGGAGCCGCCTACATCCTTAGGACAGATTCGAAATACCGCATGATGAATGGAATTTCATTATCATTACTCAATCTTTCCTCATTAATCCGTGAATATTGGGTGCATCACAATGACAAAGAAACTGTAAGTTCTATTCACTAACGCGATTATTTAGTACCACCCTTTAATCACTTTTGGAATAGATCGCGACCCATTCTAGCCTCTCTCTCTTCTCGAAGAGTGTTAGAAGAGAACGACCAAGTTCTGCATCTTTTACTTGAACTTAGGTTCAAGAAGTGCGGACTCCAGCAGCAAGGAAATGCCAGTGATGTCGGTAAAACAGGGCGTCCATCATTTTAGAGCAGTTTCTCTCCCAACTGGAAGAAGTTGTGATGTTTTTCATTTCCCCTGTACCCAATGAGGAAATACACATAAAAAGATATTCATTCTTGAGAATGAAAACTGGTCGTTTTCGAAAGCATCACGATGTCATAATTAGGGTCATATCAGATGCTACTGGGAGTCATCAGTCAGGTTACTTCCCTAAGGTGTCATTACGGAAAGGTTCAAGTGATCGGGGAAGACTTTTCCAAGAATCTTCGAAACAGCCTTTTCCGACCCGAATGAGGAAAAAGGTCGTTCACTTGAATTTCAGAATTTGAATGTAGATCCCTTAGCCGTAATTTTTTTGTGAAAAAGAAGGGGAAAGTTGCGTACATGAAAGGAATTCGGATTTCCGAGTATATGCAGAAAATATTTCCGTCTAATAGAGGGAATGCAGGTTTACATTCTCTTAGTGGGAACTTTTTACGATGGAGACTCGGAAATTTCCGGAAAAAAATCTCATTGTGGGCATTAGAGGGGGACAAGCAAGTTGGAGGCAGTCAGATATTTTGGAGCTGCGTGACGGTTAAGGGAGTCAGACATGGCTGTCGAATAGAAGGAGGAATGGATGTCAAGCCATGTACAAATATCCTCGACGAAGAATTGCTCCCGACAATGGAGTATGACGGGCTCAAGCTTCTAGAATGGCCAGGACAATCGCCAGACCTTAATCCAGTGGTTCTCAACCTTCCTTTTACTCCCATTGAACCTTCATGCATTTGGGGGGTGACACCTCCCAGGTTGAGAACCACTGCCTTAATCCAATAGATAACTTGTGGCATCACTTGAAGCGAAGGCTGACAGGGTGCTGGAATGAGGCAGTCAGCACCCAAGAGTTGTTGCAGATGGTCAAGACCGAATGGGGCATCATTCTAGTCCGAAGACGCTTGGACATGACTGATAGCATGCCTAAAAGAGTCTAGGCAGTGTTGACGGTCAAAGGCAAATGCACAAAGTATTAATAACTCCGCTTTTCTGCATGCCTGAGTGTGAGGGACAAAACTGTGACAATGACCTTGTTGGCTTTGAGTAGCTGCAGCTCAGCCAATAGGAGGCCAGTTCACACGTAAATATTGATAGCACTAATCGAAAGTCAAGAAGAAGTAGTAGTAATATTAGCTGATATTTAAAATTGAATTGAGCACGTCATACTCAAGATATGAGTCATTAAGTACCAGTGTCAAACATCGAGACAGTTTTGTCCCTCACTGTATGAAGGAACATTTTCATGAGACATTTCGCGAGGAAATCAAAGAATTATCCACCTCCATTTTCTCGGTTATGCTAGCAATAACTTCTCCCTACCATATGTAAATTGAACTTCACAATGAAAAATACTTGTGATCCAAGGAGTTTGACCATATTGGTATATGTGTGAGTATCTAAAACTGATGCTCACTTCAAAATCATTATTAATTTTCCAATGTCATTAATTGACGAAGGCGCATCCATTGCGATTTTGTTTTCTTGAATGGCAACTAAACTTGCTAGTTTGACATTCATGACAACCATCAGCGTCATCTTCCAAAGTGTGTTTATTGAGTAGTTGTAGTGGAATATATTTTTTAAATAAGAAGACGGTACACAGGCTATTCATTTTTAATTTCAGGGAGACGGACTCAATCAACTCACGCAGGAATGGGATTCTTTCGACAAATACTATAATTTCCTGTCTCAACTTAGCCCAGAGGAAACCGAAGAGATCATGCAAGATAGAAATGAATTCATCCACAACTGCAGCTTCAAAGGAGAAGATTGCAGAGAGTAAGTTATAATTATATTTCTAGAAACAGCTGAGAAGTATGATCGCGTAATAAGAATTTCCTTATCCTCCTCTAGATATTTATTCCCATACCCAAACGCGGGGTACATATCATGTTACGCCTTCAACATGCTTTTGAACAAGGAACAAGATCCAGATGCAGGATCCAGATACATTATCGAACCTTACGATGGTACGTTATTTATTTAATTCGTCCAAAAATAATATGACACAAAACAAAGCACCCGTAAAATCAAGCATAGAATAGGGAAAATCGAGTAAAATGCAGGAAGTGAATATCCGGGAAGGTCTACGACACGTACAACTAACGAATGATCCATAGGCGAGGTAGCGCCTATTACTTTTATTCAACCCCTTCTCGCCGGAAAATTCAACCTCCTCGTATTCCTGTCTGAGAGTATCAACAGGAACGAAATTTGGCATACTTCTTCCTCTCTCACCACGGAATGGCTCCAGCAAATTTGAAGCTCCATCTCCCCGGGGTTGCGGAGAACACTGAGACTCGTTTCTGGAGGATGTGAATTTCATTCCGTTTTTTTTTTCCCCTCCATCTGGGTAACCACTCCTAGGGGGTATTCGGAGAAAAGAGACCAACCATAATAAAGATATTGACTCGTAGATTACGAAAAGTGGCTTTTTTTGCTGTTTGGGATGCTCCATTTTGCTATAAGAAAATGAAATTAGCTGTCGTTCAATTAGGCTTAGAGTGCTTACTCCGGTACACTCCCCCAGTGTTGCCGGACTCTGTGCCGAAGTTATACCAGATTCAAGACTGTTTCAACCTTTATTATTAGCGTCTGAATCTTCTGTTTTTGAATATATGATGCATTTTTGTGCTGAGTTCATGATATGAGTTGAGAATGAAGCTGTAGTTAGCATATATTGATCGATGTGGTGTAATATACAGATATGTTATCTGGACATCCCTGAATTAATAGGATGGGGTGCACTATGGATTTCATGCTGCTTGAGGGCATTCTCTCCTCAGACATATTCGAGATGGTTGAGGAACTCCAGATAGGCCTAACGTTCCACGTCCCACTGAAATGGTTCATGAAACGCGAATAATGCCTCTAATCGGTCTAACGTTAAACGTCCAATCTGAAATGGTTCATGAACGTATGAATAGGCCTGCGATTGGCCTAACGTTACACGTCCTCAACCAGATGTCTGGAAGACCACGATTCACCCTTATAGGTATAATTGGCGTCATGAGTCCAGAATTGAGTTTCTTTTGAAAAGAAAAAGGTATGGCTTGGCGTGACCTGAAGACAGTCAGTTGGCTAGGCCTAGGCCTAATGTTAGGGAATCCCATAGAAAAGCGGGGGAAGGGGTGGAAGGGAGGGGTTTAAGAAAGGGAAAGCGATTGAAAATTGGTTTTCACATTACTTCATATTCACATTATCCTGTACAATGATTGCGTTCACAATCTAAAACTTAGAAATAACACCATTTTCGACAAAGATAATTACAAATGATATTCTATAGTTCAGTTGAAGTTACTCCTTTTTTGTCGCAAGTATTTAATAGATGTGAATATTTGAAATGGTATTTTGACTTATGAGGCCCTCAGAATACTGTTCATGAAGATGCCTCTTACGAGGATAAGAGGTATATTTCGCCTCACACTATGCATGGATCATGCAGGCATTCGTGCAATGATGATATCTCAAGGTAACGGAATGTATGGACCAAGTGCATGAAAAGAATCTTTCACTTCTTCGAATCAGATGCTCCTGTTACATTATGTATTTCATTGACAGGACTGGACCTGATTCTATATCTGAATTCGAGCGATGGTCCATCGGATGCAGCGTCATCTGAGGGAGGAGTTATAGTGGACATTCATCGATCCAACAGCCTTCCTTCTGTTGGCGAATCCGGTTTATATGCCCGGGCTGGTTGCTCCAACAGTATCTTCATTAGTCAGGTCATTCTTGGCCGTTAGAGTAAAAAAAAGCCATGATATTAAACTGTTTGTAAAATCAAATTATAGTTATTGACTAAGGCAAATTACATCTATTTCTAATGAATGAGAACGACGCGAAATGATAATTTCATCTCATTTCTCCTCATGCATGGAGGCAACATTCTTCTCTTGAAGAAAATCAAAAGTTTAAATATTATTTACTAGTGCTGATCGAAAGTTGACAAGACAAGGCCTGTATTTATGTGTGAAATTAATTTTAAAACCTGCACTGCACCACTTCTCCACATAGTCACCACCCAGGTTGAGACATTCGTCTCATCGAAGAACCAACTTCCCCATGCCAATCTCATAGAATTTCCGTGTCCTGAGTGCGTAGTCACTCGAACCGCATCTTGAACTGCAGCATCTGCACCGAAATCTCATCCATGAAGATGTTTCTTCAAAGGCTCAAACAGATGGAAGTCTTTGGGTCCGAGATCGAGAGTGTATGAAGGATGATCGAGGACCTGCCTGACGCAGGAGCTGTTGAAGAGGTTTCGGTGGAAAGCCTTCGATCGTCCTCCATACCACCCCGATCTCGTGCCCAGCAACTTTCATGTCAAGGCCTTTGAACAAACACCTCGGCGAATGTGATTTCGCTGCTGCTTCAGGTTCCAGATGCTGTTCGAATGTGGTTACGAGCACAGTACAAACAATTATTTGAAGATGGCATGAAACAGGTGGACATCTCTTTACGGTCCCACGTTAGGTAGCCTACATTTTAAGATCAGACACTAACGGATGATTTCTTTTCGAGCAGAAGGATGTGTTAAGGCTACCATATCCCTACGAACATGACTGCTACAGTTCGTGGAACGACTGTGGTTACTATCCAGCAAATTCCTCCTTCATTGCCTATGACTCTGGGGTACGTCTGACATGCGTAAGACCTATTCGCTTAGGATACTCAATTCGAAATTCCCTGGAATTTCCCAGCACGTTAGGAAGATTTGGTTATTATGAACATTTTTGCAAAAACGGTACTACCAAGGTTGACAGATGAAACAAAGGTTGAAGAGGTTCCCATAGTAAAGGGAGTAGTAAAGTACCGATATTAGCCACGTAGCCTTCATCAGGTGCCTCATGTTTCGACGTGTGGCTCAGAATGATTATAAGATTGATAAACAATTTGCATGGCAATACAAAGCCTGTGATTTCGCATAATTCTCAATATCCATATTTAGAGGATACATTTTTGTTTACTTCGTGGGCGGGAAGGCTGAATATGAAAGCTCTGCTCCTCTTGGAAGAACTTAGTAATAAAATTCTCACAATACGTCTGGGATGCTTTTTGGCTACACGTCTTTGGAATACATATGCCGGAAGAACCTTTTTTCTGCATTAATTCATTCCACGTGGTTAACCCATCCGATGCGAAAAACAACTTCAGCCGCCATTTGTTAGCTCATGGTTTTCTACCCCGGTTCTATTACCTCTGGCTGCAGGAGGTGAAAATATTTATCCGCGACATATCCTTTACTCCTTTAACAGAAAAAGGGTTTTGATCGACTTCTGTGATTGCCATGATGGCGTCTTTTTCATGGAATTCCTCAATGAAACCATCCGAACTGCTACCATTCCTCTCGCAAACTTTGGCTGAAGTCCGTTTTCCTGGCCCGAATCCCACGTCGTTCTTCATAATTTCTTAAACCGTGATTCATTACGTTACTGAAAAAACAATGGAGAGTTTGACCTAATGCGTAGAAGGAGAAATTACGGTGAGAAAAATGCAAATTTAACACAAATTAAAATTAATGATGCAATATGAGAACTATTAAAATCTAGTTTCCTCACTGATACCGCCAATTGCCTGCGTTCAATGAATCTGGAGCACGTGGAAGGCATGTCTGGCAAGCAGCATTGAGCAATTTGGTTGTTCACAGCTCGTTACTTCAACTTTGAATAGTTATTCATCACTAGCGAGTTTGTTAGCCCGAAGGGCAAACAAACGAGCTATGGACGCGCCTTCGGCGCTCTGCAATCTAAGGCATCCGTTTTCGATGCTCACCCCTACTAATGCGGTCAAACTCCTTTGATCATGGGTTCAATTCTCGAATCTGAAAATAAAGGTGTCTTAGAACATATTCTTAGTGACGTCATAGCACTTGCAGCATGAGGGTCACCAAGTAGCAATTCTAAGTGTGTCGTTTAGTGTTCCATTGATATATTCAATTCCTGCCTATGGTCGACACCCTCTTGATTGCATATCAATCTCCAAAAAAGTAGGTGTAATAGCAGACATATGAACCACATAAGACACTTCTGAGTTTTTACGCAATAATTATTCATAGACAATGTTCATCGTATGGGGAGTTATTTCATTATCTTCATTTCAAGAACTCTATGGGAGTCCCTTTGTCAAATTCTTCTAAAGTTTCCATATCTATGTCTATGAAAAAACGCGTCATTCCGTAAATGCAGCCAGTAGATATACCTTCCCATTTCGTTGAAGTGTGCATAGCATTGGCCTAAGCGTCCGTAAGTGGATTAGACGTAGCCACATTATATCGATATGCCAATGGAACATCTACAGTTTCCCTGCCAGAAAATAAATAAAACCCATTTGCATTTGCTAGGGTACGGTATGCGTGAACTCGTGTCCTTCCCTTCACCTATGACCCAACGGCATAAGATAAGATAAGATAATAACGTGATAAGATCACAACGGCCTAGCGCGTCAGGCTAAGGCAGAAGGATTCTAGATCAGATGGGCTGAGAAGTTCCTCTATGCGAATTTGTCGGTAAAATTGGTGTATGCCCTCGCGTCTGTCCAAGGGTTCCCTTATAGGCCTGCTAACTCAGTCCCCTCAGGGCACGTACAATGTCGAACTTCATATGTAATATGAAATAAAACAGCTATTTCTTTTACCTCCTGTTTCCCTGAAGGAACAAAATGTGTGAGAGTGGTATGAGCCCAAGCATCCATCCATGGGTTGGGCCAAGGCCTGCAAAATCAGTCCCGCCACCCACTCCCCCTGAAACGTGCCCCCAGGGCATGGACCCCCAAAGTTGGGCATTCGAAGTTGGACTTTCTCTGGAGTCCACAATGTAGCAACTACTCATGTTCCTTCTGTTTTGTTGAAGGACGTGTGTGCTTCAGAATGGCATAGGCCTAAGAGTCCTTCTGAGGATTAGACCTAGGCTTACAAAATGAGACCCCTGGCAATGTGCCCCCAGGGCACTTACTCCCAAAGTTAGAATTTTTCTGGAGTCAGCAATCTAACAGCTATTTGTGTACCAAGTTTCAGCCTCTCACTATGTCTAGAACATGGTTAGAATTAGCGTCAGTCAGTCACGATCGTTGAGATGCCATGTTATAAATGCACGAATTTTGATATCGGATGGAGATATTGTAAAAAGAGAAATGTTTTTCTGAAATAGTGGAGAACAAATAGTAATCCCATGCAACAATACGAGTAGAAACTTAGAATTTCCATATTGAGACATTTGGATGGTGTTGGCGAGCAGTAAGGAGCTCCAGACACTTTGAAATCGATCTTCAATCTATCTGTACAATTATTAACCAATATAGTATTTTAGAAGAGGGTCCATGAATAAATGTTTTGAGGCGAGCAGACGAATCTGTAGAAGTATTGTAACTTGCAGCCAATGTAAGCGCGTCGATGTAAGATTCAATATTGCCTAAGAACCTCACAATCGTTCATAAGCCAATCCATGGGTGTGGATGCAGGTGTGCAGGAGGATGTGCTTGCAAGCGACAACGGTGAAGAGTTGCGGCTGCAAAAACACGGAATTCCGTGACGATTTCACCTTCTTGGATGGATCGTTGGCTAACAGTCCCTATTGTCCAAGTCCGTCTTCTTTACCTTCCCTAAGTGTTTATCCTAATGCATACATTCAAACATATGTTAATCCATGAGATATTAAAGATGCATGTGAAAAATGGCATTCAAACTAATTTCCCTAAGTAGCTTACCTGTGTTGCTTAACGTTACTACCCTTATATGGATGTAAAATCAAATTGCATATAAGATTTCAAACTAGATGACACGAAAGAACAGGGTGTTCCAATGAAAATAACGCTGCAAAATATGTTTTTTTTTCTGCGGTATGTTGTATGAATTTATGCGACTCGGTTTGACCGAAGGAAAAAGCATATTTAAAAACATCTCCCTCTGAGATTTGTCCACCAAGGCCATTTCCCCCAAATCGGAATTTTTCTGAATGCAGGTTTCCAATAGGTACCTATTTAAGTAGTTTCACCTTTCTGTCTCTAGCCAATTCGTAGGATTCTAAAAAATTATTTGTAAAGTCACCCCCAAAAAGTATGCCTCCAGAGCATGCATCTGAAATTTGACATTTTTCCTGAACTTTGTCTCAGTAGGCACGTCTAATGCCAATTTTAAGTTTTCCATGTCTATCCGCTTCACTATATAAATATATATATATATATGAAAAGAATATCCCTTCGGGATAACTTAATCAGGACAACCCAGGTGCTGGGAGCGATAGCCGACAACCACAGACACCTAGGCTTATTTGTTAGTGATGTATAGTATGTAAGTATACGGCATGATTATCTCACTAATATATATATATATATATATATATATATATATAATTGAAAACATCTCCCCACAAAGTGGGTGGCCCCATGGCACATACTTCCACAGTCGGATTTTTTCGAAACTCTGCATCCCTAAAGGGACATATTTACCTAGTTTCAGATTTCTAACTTCTTTAGTAAATGATTAGATGCGTCAGTCAGTCATTCACGATCGTCTTCCTGTATATACAGGATGTCCCATTTAAATTTAAGCATATGGAACTTTGTTTGGCTATAGCTTCTGTGAATAAATAAAAGATCAATTTCAATAACATTATGACATAAAGTTGTGCAGACCTTAGAATTTTATTTGACCAATGTTCGTAATACTTGGAAATATTGTTCACGAGTCATGCACTTCAACGTGAAAACCACCGTCTTCAAGTATGCGCTTAAGATGCTCCCGGTACTTCAGCAAAGTTTTTACCTCATTTTGCTAGTGATTTCGCCAAAAGCATTTCATATACGCGGCTTCGATTCCGGAATATCTGCCGGTTTAGTGGAGTATACCGAAAGCATTGTGCCACTTGATAATGCTCATAAGAGCAGGTGGTTATCGACTGCTTTCCGCATGAAACTTTCGCTTAACAATCCAGGGACGTTTTATCCATTCGTACCAGCAGCCACCTTTGCGAATTCATTAACCGAAAATGATACATAAAACCGATGAAATGATAAAATATAAACAAACGATGAGCTTAATAAACAGCGCCAAGAACATCCAGGAATGCTTAGCATGCCAGTCACCATTAAAAGAAAGGAATTTCTCAATAGCTCCGCGTCAGAATTAAATTTAAAAAGTCTGCGAGGGTATGCAAAAAGTTTAAAGTTACAGTAAAAATTGAATTTCTCGACAACTCCACGGCAGAACTCAATTAAAATTTGTCAAATGCAATTCTAAGGTATACACTACTTGGTGTTAAAATATTGAAAATGGTATAAATGCACACAAGCTATAGCCAAAGACTGTTGTATTTACTTAAATTTGACACCCTGTACATTAGATTTTCTCTGCATCGAGTTTTATTGAGCCGATATTTTCTCATCCCTGTGTTTCATCGCGTCGATGTTTTTCCACATAGGGTAACTTGGGAAAATCTGATATTGATTGATAATAATATGGCATTTCACAATGAATCCACTGAGAGATTGAATAATTACTTTTGACGAATTTTAAAATCAATTTTGTCGAAAAGTACATGAAATTGTCAAAATGTTTAGATCTGTTCCTTAATCCAATTCTCACTGGAATTCTTGATATATCGATGTTATAATATTAATATGCATAAGATTCTTCAACGCATGACCGTGAAACGAATAGAAGTTTGAGCAAATTGATTGCATATTTTCTTAGATGAGCATGGGTAAAGAAACTATTCTTTCAAAGTTGTTCTATGGTCCCTCAATAATGTAAGTATAGAGTCCAGGTTCCTTTAATTACGGCTTGCAGACAATGATGCCAATTTTCCAATCCAAGCCAATGCGGGGGAATATGGCCATCTTGATTTGGGTAATATGGACAAATCCTTCATTTCATGGTAGCACCGCACTGGCCTATTGTTAGTGTCAGCTTCGTTTCATGTGGGACCTCAGGCAGCAAAAAATCATCCTGTGGATTTCCTCTGGGTATATGGTTAGCGCACTAGACAGCTGGACGAAATAAGCAGTACATGACGAGGCGTGCGCGTGAGGATATGCTCATGCGCCGCCTCCTGGACATCCGCTTGACATGTTCCACAATTTTTTGCATTACCCCACATTTTGAATTCAAGTAAATATATTTTGCAAAAAAGTTTTAAATGTTTATTATATTATTTGTTTGGGGCTATATATGCATTCATGCAAGAATTATGCAACGTTTTCCTTGCATTGTAAGTTCTCTTAGTTCACACTCGTAGCACATGTTCATTTTGATCTATGGTTGATCAATCCTCTTATGCCCACAGTCTGTAGATACAGTCTCCCAATCACAAGCAATGCTACTCAAAGCCAAATCCATTGCAAGCCTCCTTTCCACAACAGGTCCTTCAATCAGGTTATGATGTTGACACCTTTGCTTGCCTTCAATGCAGTTAATTTGCTTCTTTTTCAACTGTTGAGCCTCTTTTCATTTTGCTTGAAGGTACTCAGCATGTTCCTGCATTGTTCACACGTATCTCAAATCCTTAGTTTGTTTTCGAGAAGTAGCCATATTCTCCAACAATACGGGAAGTATGGCCTCTGGGACCAACTTGGAAGGGATCCAAAGGATTCAAAGGCTGGGTTTTAGTTAAGGCGACAGCAACCAATAATGTAGAAAAATGGTAAAGTCAAGTTGACCTTGATTGATCGTTATGGCCAGGTTTCATTTTTTAGGGTCATATTCCCCAAAATTATCCTTCTCAGGCTGCGGCAAAAGTTTGGTGACAGTTGTTACGATATATTAAAATTGCATTTTTAGAAAATTTGAATTTATGTTAACGTAGTTATGTTTGTCTCCTTCTTAGCCACTCCTTACATATTTTTAATGTTTTCTGCCCCATTTTATTCCTTTTCCATGTTATTATGGTTAAAAAAAAGTATTTCAACTGTCTCCACATTTTTGCAGCACCATGTAGGTTTTGACGGCGATGTTTTGACGAAATACCTATAGAAGTCCTTCCTTACTAGTGCTCGCTTTCGTGCACTTTTCATACACTGGTCTTTGTCTTACATTTAAATGCAATGCATGAATTTCCCTACAAGAACATATGTGCTTCACATTTTTGTGATAATCCATGCTACAGGATAGTACGTAATTATTGTATTAAGTTGCATGCTTTATTAGGGTTTGAATGGTCTGGGCCTCACAATATGACACCGACAGTGGCGCAACAGTTTTCCTTGTTTTTTTTTATATACGTTTTGAAAATATTTACAGCTGTTATTTCCTTCTTATTCGACATGGAAAAAATAAGTCCGCGTTTAGCATACATACCACCAGACCACCATTTCCTATTTCTGTAGATCTTTACTAGTTATATCAGTCCGCGTAATTCCTTGTTTGATGTTTAATTATCTCAATGACATGTGTACTCTGTACCGAACATTTTTGGACCCTTTTTCAATTTGTAGCTTCTTGTTATTGGTTCAGACTATCACTATGCGCTTTTGGGGGCTGACTACGATATCAAATGTACACATGGTTGCAAAGTTGTATCCATCAATTCATTTCGGAGACGCAGCAGCTTATTCTAAGCCAGGTTGGGACAGACCATTTCCTCCGGCCGCACTCAGCGAGGGCACAGTCAGCCAGAGTGGAAACACGCCGTTCCCACGTCGCAGGAGAATGCGAACCGTGCAGCGTTTGGGTTTCATCAATGTCACGTGACTGTTCACTGACTGACACGGTGCATTTCGAGCACATCATCCAAGTGTCAAACAGAGAAAATTATTGAAGTTATCTTTGTGGGGCACATCATGTCAGCCATCCTGTATGAGGCACAAACATGAATAAATGAAATAATGCGCCCATAAAGTTCAAGCCGCACTCCCTTACTACGGGTACGCTCTGAATAATCTCCTTTATTTCAGGACCTCGCCAATGAATATTGTTATGACTTTGCAGACATGTGCTCATTTGTTGTGCTAGTCAGTCCTCAAAAGCGCATAGCGATAGCCTGAACCAATTAAGAATGGCTAAAAAATTGAAGAAGGGTGATTTTTTTTTAGACAGAGTGTAATACAACATTATCTCTTATGACAGTGCTAGGACCCAAGTTCGAGCAATGCGCTGAATCAATCCTTCCTAGGTTGACGAACGGGACCATCAAGTGCCCCTGCAATCCGGAATGCCAGTGAGCCAATATTTTCCATTTCTTAGATGTTTTCACGCTATCAGTTTTAAATGCAGATGAAAATGGATATTAAACGACATTCTCATGAGATTTATGCGTCCTACGCATGGGGCTAGACGAGGAGATTCATACAATACTAGCGAGTTTGTTTCCCCGAAGGGCAAACAAAGTCGCTATAGTCGGGCCTTCGGCGCTCCATTACCTTCGATAGTGATTAATTCATTTATTCTTTGCGAAATGGCAACCACATATTTAAAGTACGTCCCAAGAGAAATACGTCATTCATGGGGACGAAAGTCTTAATTTTTATCAAAATCATTACTTGCATGATTTCTAGTGTGCCTAACTTGAAATGTTTTCTTGTGTCCCTTTTGTAAGTGTGGAGAATACATTTTGAAATACTTCCTCCTATAATCTACGCTAAGGGAACATATTTCCAAAGTAGGATTTTTACTGTACTCAGCCATCAAACAGGTACTTCTGAGGGAATTTTAAATTTTCTGTCTCTGTTTCGTTGGATCAAAAAAATCAGGAAAATGGGACTGAAAAATGTGCCCTGATGGGTTTTAGCGAATTTTGTTTTTTTATTTCGAAATGTAGACTTAGGGAACTCCAGGCAACCCAGTTTCAGTCCTATACTTTTCCCCTTTTTGCTGGCGGAAAAATGTATTTGGAAAAGCAACCCACCCATAAGCTGTGCTCTAGGGAGACGCACAACAAAAGTTGAATTTTTCCTTAAATCAACATCACGTCCGATATGCGTGTGCCACCAACTTCTCTGACCGATTCGGTAGTATATGAAGAATTATTAGGAAACCCCAAGAAATATGAACCCCAATTTTTTTTTTGCAATTTCAACTTTGACATTTCAGCTCAGTGCGTCAGCGGTCACGTTTTTGCGAAGTTTCAGCTTTCCAGGTGTCTCCGTTTGATTGAAGCAAAGATAACTATTTGAAAATATGTTCCTCAAAAAGGTGTGATGTATCACCAAAGCAGATTTTTTCCTGAAATCAGCATGCGAATAGCTACTTATGTCAGTCATTCAGTTACTCACGATCTCCTATATATAGTGAAAGTATAATTCATTCTTTACTCAGCTATCCATTAGGTACTTCATTGGCATATTTAGATTTTCTAGCGCCCTCTGTTTTGCTGGATCAGAAAATTGGGGAAAATACGCCTTTTGCAAAATATGTGCCCTGAGCCGTTTTAACTGAAAAGTACCAATTACCCAAAAACCGTCAAGGCACTTTTTTCAGTCCCATTTTCCTGATTTTTTTTCCCAAAGAAACAGAGACAGAAAAGTTAAAATTTCCTCTGAAATACCTGTTTGATGGCTGAGTACAGTAAAAATCCTAATTTTGAAATATGTCCCTTTGGCGTAGATTATAGGAGGGAAGTATTTCAAAATATATTCTCCACAATTACAAAAATGGACACAAGAAAAGATTTCAAGATTGGCACACTAGAAATCATGGAAGTAAAGATTTTGATAAAAATCAAGACTTTCGTTCCCATAAGTGGCGTATTTCTTGGGGGACGTGCTTTGAATACGTGTTTGCCATTTCGCAAAGAATAAATGAATTAATCAATATCCAAGGTAATGGAGCGCCGAAAGCCCGACTATAGCGAGTTTGCTTGCCCTTCGGGCAAACAAACTCGCTAAACAAGTTTCAATTAAGGTTTGTATTTTCAATTAGTCATATGGTACCATGTTTGACTCACATTTGTCTGACTTGGGCTTTTCTCCTGCCTTCCTGCCAAAAACATGCTATGGTCAATGCCAATTCTCACGGATACCATCTCCATGTCTTAGAATTAGCGTCAGTCAGTCAGTCACGATCGTCTATATATATTAGATTGCTATAATACAATGCGTTATAAAATATTAAAGTAATAAAAATGTCGCAATTCGACGAGAAATCACAGACAACACATCACGATTCTCAAAACACACATGAAAGAAACCGAAAAAGAAGCGAAGGAAACATGAGTTTCCAGAACTGAGATGGTCGTCGCAAATCGGCCTCCGTTCCGTGCGGAAAGAAAATTTAATTTCACGATAGCACTTCTTCGGATTATAAAAAAGCATTATTGTCATATATATTACTGTTCGCATCTCGCTGCGTTTGGTCCGTAGAGCCGTCGCACGCAAAAAACACATTAGTCGCTCGGCATAGCCAGCGGTCCGGACGTCGCACGCGATATCGTGAACCTTCGGACCTCGACTGAAGTCCTCCGGTTCGAATTAGGATGATATCCCCATGTCCATCCTACAGCGCAAGTGAGGAACTCTCGCGGTCCTCGGCTTCCCCAGCATCATTCGCGAGCGTTCTCGGGGAGTGAACGATGAACGCCGCGACGAGAGAGAAAATCATTCTGCTGCTCCGCATTTTGAGCGATGGAAACGACACGAGAAAACTGCGATGATGGGTTTCCTTGCAGATCCCATGCGTATGCCAGTGGCGACGAACTCGCGAATCAAATCGTAATTCATCGAGGAAGTTTGAAATTCTTCAATTCACGACGGTCAATGCCACCGCCCCTTTACGAGTTTCGTCCCAACTCCAATCTCTCCTGAAGATGGCGAGACGAGAGTGAAAGACTATTTTTCCTTAAAGATAACTTGCTTTCCTGCAGCCTATCTTTCAATTTCATTCGCAAAGGCACGTACTCAGATGATGAAGATTCATGCGATAACCCTCAAATAACATACGTTCGGCCTAAAGAGCTGTCACATGCGCACGGGCCCACACACGTACACGCATATATATTTGTCGTTTGGCGTATTTATCGGCCATGATCATGCATGCTAATTAATACCCCGGTTGCTTCTGTTTGAAAAAACAAGTTTCAATTAAGGTTTGTATTTTCAATTAGTCATATGGTACCATGTTTGACTCACACTTGTCTGACTTGGGCTTTTCTCCTGCCTTCCTGCCAAAAACATGCTATGGTCAATGCCAATTCTCACGGATACCATCTCCATGTCTTTTGTATAAATTTCTGCTTAGAGAGGAGGGGAAATCTACTACATACTCCCCTCGATTGTAATTCGAGAGTGGTAGTGTCAATATGCTAGGGGGAGGTTTTCTTGAACGTTTTCCAGATGACTCATATTCAACCTGTTCTATTAATAGGATGAGCATCCAGTAGACCAAAGAGAACCTCATTCTATTGGCATTTATTCCCTTTGGTCTAGAGCAGGGCGGTGCGCTGAGTTTGCTTGCCCTTCGGGCAAACAAACTCGCTAGTATTCAATACTCCTCGTATTGAATAGGAATTGTCGTTGGCTAAGTCATATGTTGGTCTAATTGTGGATAATTTCAATGAACTCTTCCCCGTTCACAGGCAAACACTCTATCAAATGACCGTTTCTATTGCGGATTGGCCAAATAAGCGTTTCTTCGTGAGTCCCATCATGTTTATCTCACGATGCTCATCATCATCCCTCACTGCGACTGCCACTATAATTTATATTTCACAGAGGTCGGTGTTCACTCCATTGGTATCGGGGCCGGAGTCACTGGAACAAGAATACGCCAAGATGAAAGATGAGATTGTCCGATTGTACGTCTACTTTCCATCGATCACTAAGGAAACAGTTTCAGAATCACCAAGTCTTCTCGTAAGTCCCATCAACCACATCTCGCTTTGAAGATTATGGACCATATTGAGTCAATTTCAGCTTCGTTCTTCCAATCCATCAGGGTGTGAATCTGATAAGTGCCCTAGGAGGAGTTTTGAGCCTGTACATGGGAATATCTTTGGTTATGTGCCTGGAAATCCTTGAGATCCTTCCTCTGGCAATCCAAACGTTCATCAACAGGCGGACTGCAAGCAGTGAGAACCCCCGACCAGATCGACTACCGAAGAGACGGGTGCGTCGTCGAGGCACTCGAAAGAAGCAACAGGAACAACTCATATATGTCCTCTCGCATGAAGAATGTTAACCTTCCTATTCTGTTCGGGTCTATATGACCCGAAACACTAATTCAGCTTGGCGTAATTTCCATATATTTCATCGAAAAAATCTGAAATTTTTTTACTTTTCCTAACTTTTCGAATATATTTACGACCTCAAATCCCAATTCCAAATTCCCACGAAGCATTATTGAAATATTTGTGTTGTTGTGTTCCGGTCTATATGACCCGATCGCTTTAATACTGTATTTTTCATGCACGTCTGCAGCATCGAGTTGCATCTCGTTCTAAAAATAGCTCCGGTTCTGACCTGGGTCAGTTATGTGGCTTGAGAATCGATCCCCCTCGGATTGTTTCAGTCTTTGTTTGAGGGTTACTGTGGCTAGCCCGGAATGATGAGGTCGCGAACACCCATTGACACGGCATCTATTGCTGCTCTCTTGCGCGATTTCTCGGGTAAGTTCCATTGCATTCAATGGTATTCAGCATGGACGTGAAAAATGGGATTTTGAGATACTCTAATTGATTTCATAAAGATGAAGACCATGAAAGCTCCGCCTCTGACGAAGATCACTTGTCAGAGCCTACGTCTGAGACTTCGACTTCGACTGGTTCAAGTGGTAGTTGAACCTGTGTCTCAAGTGAGGGGTAGGCGCAAAACTCGAACGCAACATGAACGGATGGGGCATGCATCGCTTCATTCCCGCGACGGAAACATAAAATGGTCACAAGAGCCTCGCAAGAAAGGTGGACGGGCACCAGCTCGCAATGTAGCCAACATGCCACCTGGCCCAATTGCGTATGCAACTGCACGAATCGATTCCATCCAATCAGCGTTCCACCTTCTCATTCCGCCAGCTTTTGAGAACATCATACTCAAAATGACCGACAAAGAAGGAGCTCATCAACAACTATTGCTCGACGCAACAACTAACAAATTGCTCATCGAGAACTTAGAGGCTACATTGGCCTCCTAGTGTTGGCAGGTGTTTACAGATCGCCAAATGAGGCCACATCATCCCTATGGAATACGGAAACTGGCCGTTCCATAATTCGGGCAACAATGTCGAAAAAGAAATTTGATCTAATTAGCCGGGTACTACGGTTTGACGACAAGTCAACTCGAACCCAGAGACGAGTCACTGACAAGCTGGCGCCTATATTCGACCTATGGGACAATTGGGTTCAAAACCTTCGCCGCTTGTACAATCCTAATTCCACCGTGACGATCGACGAGCAGCTTGTGGGCTTTCGAGGCCGCTGTCTTTTTCGACAGCATATGCCGAAAAAAACAGCAAAGTATGACATCAAGGTGTGGATGCTTTGCGACAGCGAGACATTTTATGCGTGGAATGCTCAAATTTACACCAGGAAAGAAGCTGGTGCCCGCCCTGAAAGAAACCAAGCCAAGAGGGTAGTGCTCGATTTGGTGGAAGGACTGAAAGGACACAGCATAACATGTGACAATTTTTTCACGTCGTACCAGTTGGGACAGGAACTCCTGAAGCGTCTATTGACGATTCTGGGGACGCTAAGAAGAAACAAACCTGAAATACCGCCGACCATGAGCGATCCACGAGGACGAACTGTGTTTTCATCGCAATCTGCGTTCACAGGTGACACGACATTTGTGTTATATTGTCCGAAAAAGGGGAATTGTGTTCTTCTACTCAGTACAATGCATCAAGATGACGCTGTTTGCCATGAGAAATCACAGAAACCACATGTCAATCTTGACAACAACAAGACCAAAGGCGGAGTGGACAGTCTTGATAAGTGCGTCTGCACTTACACTTGCAAACGCATGAGGAAACGGTGGCCAATGATAGTATTTTATGACATGTTGAACATCTCGGCTTACAACACGTACGTCCTGTGGACTGCCATAAATCCGGGATGGCACGAAAACAAACTCTTCAAAAGAATATTGTTCATAGAGGAATTGGGTATGCAGTTCATTCGCCCATTGCTGAAGACCAGAGAACATTTGCAACGCACACCGTCCTCAGCTGTCGTCGTCACTGCTGCGCGACTGCCTGGACCGTGTAAGGATTGGAGCTTCTTGATTGAGCTGAGAGAGATTGTGCTGGACCGAGTGCAACATGCAGCAAAAAAAGAGCCAGATGTAATTTTTGTCCCTCAGCAAATGACAACTAAACAAGCATCAACTGTTCGTCGTGTGGAAAATATATTTGCAAAGCACACACAACGTACATGTGCCCTAATTGCAAAGTCAATAATAAATAACGGTTTGTCGCAATTAACAATTTTCGAATTCAGTTTTCAGTGCAATTTTTTTTAAATAACTCAGTTTTAGTAATAATTATATAAGCAAATTGCCGATAAAACTATGAACACAAGTATGATCAATCCTTTTGCGATAAGTAAATCATGAAGCAACATAGAAACTCAAGCACATTCCTATTCAAATCATAGGAAGCGTGTATCGCGTCAGGGTGACCCGAACGTAAATGGTGTACCTAAAATGGGAACAGAATAGGAAGGTAAAGGAAATGTGCGTCTGTCTCGGCTTCATTGAACGAAAGAATTTAGTGGGGACGAATACCATTTTAATTTTTTAAAAGTGGCTTCGGATTCCCATTAGGTTGTTTCCTAGGGGCATTTTCTCTGTCCCTTCATTCTCTCTGTCCTCTCGCTAGAAGACAATACAATGGGTGTTTCGATCTTTCGATTCCTAATGGGTTGTTTCTTAGGGGAGTTCATTTTGTGTCACTTCTTTCGATTTTGACTGCATGATCATGACCATGAACAGCAGTTTCCACATGCCTTCAGCTCAATAAATGTTGTAATACGGCATCATGAATTTCAGTTGAGCCAAAAATAAAACTACCGATGTCATGTATGAAAAAAACTGAACAATTTCCGCATAATATTGGGTTAGAAATAAAGCCTTGCAAAACTTTCTGACGAAGCCCTGCGGAACGTCTCAACTCGAAGCCGAACCCCACCACTCGCGAATTGACGACTACACTTGGAGTCATCCATATGGCCATCGACAACCATCTGAACGACCTCGGCTATCGGAAGGTTTACTAGACATGGGTCCCTCATCGGCTCAGCGACTCTGACAAAGCAAGCCGTGTCGGTGTCTGCGAATCACTGCTCCTTCGTCCGCACAGAAAGGACCTTCTGAAGGAAATCGTTACTGGAGATGAGAGCTGGGTCCTCTACGTCGACCATACTCGCAAGAGTCAGTGGTTTCCACGAGGAGAATTGCCGCCACACGAACCGAAACCAGGGTTCCACGAGAAGAAGGTTCTTCTCTGCTATTGGTGGGATTCAGAAGGAATGATGTACTATGAGCTCCTGCCAACCGGTACCACCGTGACTGCCGTCGTCTACGCTGTATGTCATAGACAACAATGGTCATTACATTGTAGACTGAAATTGCATTTCAATTAAGTTATACAATTTTGACAAATTTGCGCAGAGTGCTGCAAGACTTTCTGTCCAACCCAATACATATCATGCACACACCATGGGAACGGTGGGAAAACAAAAAGTAAACGGTAAAGTTACCAGTCTAAAACCCACCCTCAGCTTCTTGTCACATTACCCTCCGGGATATCCGGGAAGCTGACGGTGATTTTTAGACCGATAACTCTACCATTTCTGTCCACATCACCTTAGATACCGACAGCAAGAAGTTGAACTAACCCTAGAGCTGTTAAAGCTTCCACCATTTGCGCAAAAGGCTGATACGCCAAACGATCAGGTTTCAGCTCCTGCCAACAATATACTGGTGCCGGTTGTATCCAGTAGGAGAGGCTCGACGTCTTTAGTGATTTCAACACTGTTCACCCAACAGACGACATATTCTGTGCGCTGGTGACAGTAACTTTAGACTCTAGTTATAGAAATTTACAACCGACATATCATTTCTTAAAATAAGTGTTTTCGGTTTAATTCTACAATTTTTCCTGCACAGGTCAATAGCCTTAGAGATATTCCTTGATGAAAGTGCCATCGTATTTTTTAGTCACCCTGTTGTTCCGTCCTTCTTAATATTGCATCCTCGTTTAAGACGCATGTACTTGTTATTGTTTCCTCTTTCTTACTTTTGCTTTATCTCTATGTAACGCGGGCACCACCATCCTGCTTCATATGCAGGCAGCCTTTGAAGGTAAGATAACATAGGGAAACCGGTTTATTTACCATCCAAAAACAACCCTCTCACTTTATAGCTACCATCCTTCTATTGTCAACCAAGCAATCAAACCCAGTAAATATGCAATGGGGATATCAGGGGTCTATCTCACCTGTAACCTTACCGCAGTTGTTTGGATTGTTCAATGGCAATCCGATGATAGTAAAATATCAAGATTATGAGGTAGTATTGAGCCATGCGAAACAACCGTTTGACATATTTTACCTTACCTTTCTGTGAAGCCAAAGACCTTCTGCAAATGTTACATACAGGTAAAGTTTAGGAGCTGAATTAAAATAAAGTATTTAAAAGAGGTTGTGTTTTTTCTTAAATGGAAATGAACATACATCAAAAAATGTTTTGCACCAACCCCAGATCTCTACAGGGATCGCAACTTGTACTTGCAGGAAAATTCTTGGTTATGACTTTGCTACATTTCATCCAAATTCTATCAAAATGTTATCAAAGATTACAAACACATGGCAACAATATACTAGGAAGAATTTTCAAAATATTCACCGTAATCTGAGATACAAGCTTTTATACGCTTAGGAATGTTGTCCACGATGGCCGTCAACTGTTCGACCTTAATCTCGTCCCCAGTCTTAGGAAAACCCTTTTTCAGGGAATCCAAACTGCTTAGCAGTGTCGATTCTCTGAGTGCCTTCTTCTCCAAAATGGACCACACAGCATAATCCATAGGTTTCAGGTCTAGTGAGTTTACGCACTAGACGTATTTCCCCCACGGATTCGGAAAAAGCTCTTTGCAGAGCTCCATCACTGTCTTCGCTCTGTGCGCGGGCGCCCAGTCTTGTTGCAGCGTCCATTCATTTTCGCCGAAATGGTCACGTGCCCAGGGATCAAGAATTACTCTCAGGAAGCGGTCAAGATACACGGCTGCATTGACCTTACCTCCATTTCAAAACTCAGAGGAGTCTTGCCCGTGGCACAAATCCCAGCCCACACCATCACCGACTGCGGCAAATGAGACCTGCTCACAATTGCGGCACCTGAGAGCAGTTCTGGATCCCTAGACAGGTGATCATTTTGGCAGCGTAGATTCATTGAAGAAGGATTTCCTTAAACTAGGGGCACCATTAAGGTCGAACAGCTGATGGCCATCGTGGACAACTTTCCAAAGCGTTTAAAAGCCTATATCTCAGCCGAAGGTGAACATTTTGAAACATCTTCATTGTATTTCGTTGCCAAATGTATTTGTATGTTTGATGAACTTTGATGGAATTTGGATGAAATACAGCTAAGTTATAAACAAAAGTATCGCCGAAAGAACCCTGTAGAGAAGGGGGGTTGTGAAAGACTTATTTTGATGCGTGCATGAGAACCTCACACTTTCGTTCTTCGGATCGGATATTTAAGAACAATGGAACCCTTGGCTTCCTTGAAGAAAGCTTAAATTCACCCGTGTTCCCGTTTACGTGTGAGCATGGCAACGGCATCGACCCGGAGGAAAGGCTAATCCAGAATCCGAAAACTGGTTGACACATTGTAGGGGAAGGAGAGCTTGCTAAAGGGGAAACTTCAATCCACTGCCGACGCTTCAATTGAGGTAAAGCCTCTCCGCAATACTAGTGAAAAAGTACCTCTGAAGGTGCTTATTCCTACTCATTATGGGGTAAGTTCCATCATTGTCCTGTTCGTCTTTTCAACTAAATGGTTTTTTTGCACGGAAACGTAAATCCTGGAATCGGAACGGGTTGATTCTAAAGGGTTAATTGATGTGATTCCTTGGGAATATTTCGTCATTTTTGTTCTTTTCGGTGCAGTACTCCTGCCCGTGTGCCCAGCAACAATTATTTTATTTAAGGTTAAGTAGCGGTCGGTTAGATAAACCACAAGAGCGAGTAGTTTTCCACATATTTTGATTCCGAGAAACTTTAAATAAAAAAAAGATAGGAGGATACGATTTAAAAGATTTTTTTACATTCATTCAAAGAAGAAGTGACAATTCAGAGAAAATTGGCCAACTAGAGAAGTTTCTGGCATGCAGGTCGATGTCCCATGTCGTCAGTTGCCATGCGTTGGCAGCTCATGACCTCATTATTCATCTTTCATGAAACCAAGCGGAGCCAAAACAAAACTGGTCTCATGGCAACCTTTCAATAAATAATTTTACTGAAAGGAAAGGAGAGGCTTTTGAAACATAGCTTTCGTTAACCCTTACAGTTCTTGGTCCCTTTATGGGGACGCAGTACCCTGATTTTTCCAGGTTATATAAAAAAAAATCGGATTCCAAGCGCTTGCTCCAATACACATTAACTTCATTTAAATGTTACTTATACTGATATGCAATTGGCTATCCATGAACTGGGCACGTTTTCATCGTAGGCATGCTCACGGTTTGCACAATAGAGACTCGTCGTAATGGTTTGTCAGCATTTCCAAAAAATAGATGACTGACATGAAGAGAGGACATCGTGAAGAGAGCTTCACTTTCATCGACTTCTATTGACTTTTTAAAATATATTTGGACTAAGGTGTACGTCCCCTTGAGACTTGTGGCAAAGCAACCCATTCACCCCATCCAGAAAAATGAAGCCAATGTAATTATGATGTACTAGCGGTGCCCCATGCAGATTGAGCAGAATGACAATGCAGCGACTTTCAGATTTCATCACATATACGCCATGTTCTGAAGGTACTCGTATACGGAAATCGTTCAGCCTCATTGAAGCTGTATATTGGGCTTCTAGACCTCATATTCAGATACCGGGTCAGAAGGAGCGATTTTCGCAGCCATACGAATAAAAATTTCCCTCCCTTCATCTGGAAAAGTCATCCCCTTGGGAAATTTCCCTCTTCCGACATAAAAGCCCATAAAGTGACTACCTATGGGCAGGTTCTTTCATTCTAAATCTGGGGTAACCAACTTCATTTATTTTCGTCGGCTATTTACCATTAGATCTCGAAATGTCATATTTTGTTCCTACACTCTAATGTGATTGAACATTTGTTTATCAAACCCATGTTTCAATTACAAGTTCAGACATGGAATGCAGCATTCCGAATTGTCAGGCAGGGCAAATGCCCTCCACGATCTCCGGATTTTCATGGCTGGTGATTTTTTCTCTCAGATTTCAGAAAACTTGAAATGTCGGCTCAAGTGCATGTATCCATGGTGACGACATGCACTCCCATATATGAAGGAATTCATTGATCGCTACATCGATCAGGCTCCACTAATACTGAATCATTAAATGAATCGCTAGGCAACAATAGCGCGACCTATGCATCCACACCAATGCTATTCATTACATTGCATCTCACATTACCGATTTGGGGGATGGTGGATGGGGAAATGAAGTGTTCAACATATCGTAGTCCTGCGTCTATCATAGTAAACGGATGTTTTGATTGTCAATATTGTAGTTGGGGTGCAGCATATGCGAATGATCCCTCACATCCGACGAGATAGCAGACAAACTGGTCGCATCCCATGGGCAATTGATTATTTTCATGTATTAAAGCTCTGTTTTTCAAACTCGGGAAGCTCGATTTCGAAGCAACCGAGGTCCGAGGTAAAACATAAGTGCTCACGAACGACGGAAGGAAGCCAAAGAGCGCGAGGGTTCTTCAAAGGGTGCATTTTTTTCTTGCATCGCAATTGCATTGTTAGATGGAAAAAATTGCAGCATATACTTTTTGGGTCTTGGAGCAATAAAAGAAGGTGATTTGGAAATCGTGACTGCTATTTTTTGCATGTACCCTGTCTTCCTCCATTCGTATGAGCTGATGTTAGATAATAGCCGTTGTTGTTTCTAAGACTGGGACTCCCAGATATTTAGATTCATTTGCCGCGCTTGCAGTCTCGCGTCCGATCACCGACACAGAACGTATAATACATGGTAGATTGCAGTGGGAAACACTCCCCTTAGGGTTGGAAGGTGCACTCTGCGTAGTATGCTGCTTTGAAAACATGAACATAAAAAAATAATTTGAACTGTTGTTCTTAGTGTCGGACATTAAAGCAGTCAATAGAACGTTCCCAGAGACGTTCATGGAACGTTGATAGTAACTAAACTGGAACGTTTATTGGACACATTCGGGTGCTATATGGATGGCATACTCTGAAGATCATGGCGATTCCTTCCACAACAGAGCATTTCGTTTCCTCCGGTTTACAACAGGTTACAATGGCAGTTGTATTCTTTAAAATTTAACCAAATGTTTTCTTCAGTAGATTATGCAAAATGTATTAATCATAAGTTACATGGCGGATAAACATGGATTGGTCAAAATAATAATTATTTATTATGTAACCCATACAAGTGCACACACTCACAATCAAACGCCTACGTATTATCACGCACAATACTTCCAAATTAGTATAAGAAGATTGATATTCGATTCCAAAGGGGGGGGGGGCAATGAGAAGAAACACTTCTAAGACTTGGAATTGGTTCGTAAGCACTTGTTTTTTCTCGCGTTAGCTCTGATATATATGCTAGTCATAAGTTTTTAACTTATGTCTTTTGTTTATCACCCATGGCTCGATTTTGATCCTCAGGTCAATACTAGGAGCTAGCCACTCGTGAGGACAAACTTGGCACAAAATTCTTAGAATCTTATGTAAACTCTGTTTACGTATGCATGGAAGACATGGATTTCGAAGACAATATATTGCATGGCAACATATTTGTGACTGACACCAACATAATGACTCACAAAATCGTGAATTTAAAAAGAATATTTCATCATACAATTCTCTAAGATATTTCAAACGTAATCAGGACGAGTATTTACATACAAGTCTACACTCATCTTTAGAGGGTGGCCAAACTTTCGGGAGGTAGGATTGCTCTCGTTTAGTAATTTCCACTGAAACCGTCTCTTACAGGAGATAAGTTGAGTAGATTACTGCTTCATTCAAAAGTATCCAATTCTATGTGTCCCACATGATTAATCTTTTTTTCTTATTATTAATCTTAGCTTGAACATGTGAAAATTTGTTCTTACATCCTCGGAAAGTTGCCTTAATAAATTCAGGCAGTATTTCTTTCCGCTTGAATGTGAATAATAAATAATTGATATCGCGACAGGGTGATGGGCAGACATTTGACGTTGGCAGTGTTTTTCTGCCTGTTCCGGACAAGATCATCCTCTCACGTCGTCGTTTATTGGACCCTGAACCATGGGCAGCGATATGGGAACGTGTCAAAGGAAATTCAAGTGGAAGACTTCGAGGAGTGCTACCTGAAATGCTTCAGGGACGAACTGTCTCGGCTCTGCCACGCTTTCAATTTTCGGGGAAGGGATGGCTCCTGCCATTTAATATACGACAGAAGCAATCTCATCCCCTCAGAAGGGTACGCGACACTCGCCCAATGTGAGTTTCATGAAGTCGTGTTCGGATTTCAAGTGCGTTCAGCCCATTTCCTTCCTTCAATCGCGTAGACATGCTTTCCATGCTCTCCTATTTGGCTCATAGGTTTCAATATTGTCCAATTTCACAATTTTATTTTTCCAAAATAAAATTGTGACATTTGTTTAAACATTTAGGAAAAATGTTTGAAAACAGATCGCTTCAAGGCTCATGAATAGTACGTCTCACATTAACTCTTTGCTGTTACCTACAAATAAATTACCGTAAGTTACGAGATATCTTCGTTTTTACTGAGTATATTTCTTCCGTGAAAACATGGCATAATGCTTGATTTGTTGCCACAGTTATGCCTGCAACCGTTTTCACAATACAAGAATTTTCAGTATTTGGACATGGGTCGAAGGGTCGAAGAGTAAGTAATCAATAATTCAGAGGGTGGGCCAAAAAAACTATCATTTTTGGCTTGTAGGTTGCAAATGTTAATGAAATTTGGTACACACATAGGATGAGTCAATTAGGTTTTGTGTGTCAAGTTTCAGAAAAAGGCCAACAAGTGTGAGATTAACCTTTTTATTTACATTTCGTCACCAAAAAAGTAAGGGTCAATTTTTCTTTCAGTTTAAAATCTTTCACAACTGCCAAAAACGATTAAACAGAACGAAAACAGATGAACAAATGCAAACAGAAAAACACACAATTTTGTTTAGAGTTTAGAACACCGTTTCATCTGGAAAGGTGTTCAATGTGCCCTACATTCAGTTGAACGCAAGCCTATAGGACGCCACAGATGAATATGGTCAATAAACCTTTGAGGCAGTGCCTCCCAAGCTTTCGTTGTAGCATCATGCAGGGATGGAAGGTTTATGAATTCGGACCTTCCTTTCATCCCGGCCTCAGGCCAAAATATCGGCCCTTCATCACAAAATATCGATATTTTCGACAGCACATTTTGTCATTGGTCTTCAGAAAATAATTACAGCTCTTATAATTTTAGAACCAGAAAACTGAAATTCAGCAGAAAAACTCAGAATGTGTCACTCTATAGGTCCACCATTTTTTTAAATAAAAATTCGGCGGCTTACAAAGAGATTGGCGAATCAACAAAAATAACAGTTTTGCTTTTTTCGACCCACTCTGTATTTGGTCATCGTTTTGAGTAATTTCGTGACTAACCAACAAAATGGTATTCATCATTTGATCATATTATCGTTATGATGACTTCTCCAACGTTTAGACAGGCATATGTTACGATAATGCCCAAAAACAACACGAAGCGCTTTTGATGGACGTAATTATAAGTTATTGTGGCTTCATGAACCGTTACGTTATATTTTAGCTTGATGAAATTAAGGCCATTCGTATTTCTTCTGGGTGGAGCTCTTTGCCTAACAGATTACCCGAGTATCAAGAACGCAGATAGAACATTCGAGGGATGGGAAGGTGAGTATCCAGTTCCTCTTGGCGGCAAGATAATCTTCACTTGCAAATATCTGCGAGGGTTCGCTGACGGATCGAAGTTCCACGAGGCTTCCTGTTCCTACGTGGAACATGATGCTTGGTCCACGACGTTCGCGAATGGGGATTCTCTCCTGTGTCCATCTCCACGTGAGCATGTTGTGCATGAGATTTGGGAAGTGGAGTTCACTCCATATCCGAATTGCCAAAAATCCGTGTCCCATTTCTCCCCCATGCGAGGCAAAAGCGGTTGATGCACTTCCGTTATTCTCTCTTCCCCGAGTACCCTAAACAGCCGTCTCAGCGTTGATACCTGATCCTTTTTTGGTTGTGTGGAAATGCTAATAACTTTCGATTCACAGGCATACCTGGGATAAGTACATAAAGCATTAAACATTACACATTAAAATTTGTGCCCCCAGGGCATTTACTTCCAAAGTCTGAAGTTTTCTGCAGCATCCCAACAGGTAGTTATGTACCAAGTTGTACCTATCCACACTAGCTCAATACGCCTGGGGAAAAAAAATATATACTTGAAAACGTCGGCTCACAAAAATATGCCCCGAGGGCATGAATCTAAAATGTTTCATTTTTCCTGAACTCATCATCTCGGTAGGTACGTCCATGCCAAGTTTCAGCTTTCCATGTCTCTCCGTTTTACTCAAGCAAAAATAATGTAATGTCGGGGGAATGAGTAACGGGACATGGAAGGCAAAAAAAGAAAATAAGCCAAGGAATGGTCGGGAATTGTACCCATACCTTCTGATTGGCAGTTAGTGATGCTACTATTACACCACCGAATCCAGGGCATCCAGTTGTCTCTCTGAATGCCATCCTCATCTGTCACAAAATATTTTTAAGAAAAACGTTTCCCCCAAAATATTTACCCCCAGGGCATGTACCTCCAAAGTCGGAGTTTTTCTGAACTCTACATCCCAAAAGGTACTTGTTTACCAAGTTTCAGATTCTAACCCTTCTAGAACGTTGTTAGAATTAGCGTGAGTCAGTCAGTCAGTCACGATCGTCTATGTATATTAGATGCATGTGACAGCCCTCCAGATACTTTTGCATTGCGTTTCAGCAATATACAGCTGCTCCTTCGCCGGAAAATATTTTTTCTCTAAAAGTTTGTGCCCCACGGGAATGGATCCCGAAAAGGAACTTCTTGAATAACATTTTTATGAATTCACGATTGTAACATTTCAGTTTTCCATATCTACCCCTTTAACAGCAACGGAAAAATAATTATTGGAAAATACCTGCAGGAAGAAGCAAGAATAGAACGTATTTTAAAAGTATATAGGATGGATGAAAAAAAAAACGCTCGACCGTTTTCTATGGGAGAAAAATTTTCATAAATGCAGGAAACAACATGGAATTTTAACACATAATCGATATATCACAGTTACAAGGTTTTGAAGTACTTTCCATCTTTTTTTTTTAGCACCCCTGCCTCAGTCGTGCTTTTCTCCCTTAACACGTTGACGACCAGCCTATTTTTGCTTCTCCGCCGCGTAGGACCACGCGCATTTTTTTGTCAAGAAATGCGTCCTGCCATCAGGACGCATGGTCCCAGAAAACATTTTTTTGCCGAGTTTTGTGGATCATTCCATCTCCTGTGGGCTGATTACCTGTGCTCGACCGTTTCAGAATTCAATTAACTTTTCAATGTTAACTTTTCGAAGGAAAGCTGGATCCGGTTGATAAGTGGCAGAGGTTCATCAATCAAGTAGGTTTTTCCTTCCCTTCCTCAAGGTGGCGCTGTATCTCGATAGAGGGCGCTGTTGTTGACCAGGAGACTGAAGGTGATTTAAAAAAATATATATTCACCGTTTTAATTGGGGAGAAAGTACGATTCGTGTATTCCAGTAAAAAGTATATTCATAAGTTCCTGATATTGGTGTTGAGAAGGAGGTGGAGTTGTTGAGGAGATTGTCTTCTTTTTCTCTGAAGAAGTCTCTTAGCCATGTATTGTCCCGTTACACAGTTTACAGGAGGAGCATTGAACCTTTCTTTTTTAACTAAACTTCGGTCACCTATGTGAACAACAGCGCCCTCTATCGCGATACAGCGCCATCTTGAGGAAGTTAAAGGAAAAACCTATTTGATTCATGAATCTCTGCCAAGTATCAACAGGATCCAGCTTCCCTTCAAAAATTTAACGTTGAAAAGCTCATTGAATTCTGAGACGGTCGAGCACAGGTTATCGGCCCACAGGAGGTGGAATGATCCATCTCGAAGCACCTTTAATTCACCTTTAAGTGGGAAAAGCACGACTTAGGCTGGGGTGCTGGAAAAAAGCTGGCAAGCATTTCAGCAGCTAGTAACTATGAAATATTGATTGTGTATTAAAATTTCACTTTTTTGCTGGCTTTATGAAACAGTGTTTCCCCCAATGGGAAACGGTAGAGAATTTTTTTAAAACCACCTTATATATCTATTTTATTATTATCCGAACATGACTTTGTCCACCACGTCATCGCTTCCTTTGTCATTCAGAGTCACTAAAGCGAAAGCATTTCTTGTAAACCCTACTACCTACAAAGTTATGCCCTTAGAATATTGTTCTTGAAAATGGGACATGCTCCCAAATAAAATATCCAGGAAATTAACGTCCCACATTTTGTTGTTCAATGATTCCGATCATTTTTCGCCAATCACTTTCAGCTTTTATGGAATTTCCTTAGGTGAATTTGTGTATCCGGAATGCAAACTTTCTCAAATGGGAAAGGAATACGTGGGGTCATTGAATGTAACAGACTCAGGGAAACCATGCCTCAGATGGGACTCACCACGACTGGCAACAACCTACGATTCCAATCCTTCCGATGGCTTCGTGGATGCCATGTTTTATGACGAGCATGTCTTGAACCAGGATCTATCTTTACATGAAAACTTCTGCAGGAACCCAACATTTAAGGACAGGCCCTGGTGCTTCGTCGACGATGGCACCATCCATTCCGAATATTGTCAGGTTCCCCTATGCGACGATATGGGTAAGGAGGCACAACTGTACTCTTTTATAAGGGGGTTTGTGTGGGAGTGGAAAGAGAAATCAACTCCTCTCTAAGCAAAGTTAATTCACTTCCGTCATTATTCCGAATCCTCGGTTCCTATGATATTGCCGTATTATTTAGCAAAAAACGTGCTTTGTATAAGTTGTCCAAGCGGGACATAATGAGTCAATAGTCCTAAAAATAATGCAAAAAATACGTAAAAAAACCCAGCGGTTTCGAGCGCGTTCGCAGGAGAGGATTAGTGCAACTCCTTGAGAAATGACCGGAAAATATTGATTTCATGACGAATAAGTTGATACTTGGCGAATAAATATTTGGCGAAATATTCAATAACTAAAATGTTTCCAACCGCAATTCAAAGACAAAGTGCAACCCATCAGAAAAGCTATTAATATCGCTGGAGTGCTCTCTTCAGTCCATTTTTTTCATATTTTTTAGCTCTTTCGATTCAAATCACTATGAGATGCGACAATGAAACCGTGAGGTGGATTGAACGAATTGGAGCATAGCAAGCCATGAAAAAATGCCACGGAAGAATACTTGCAAGAATGTACTTATTGTGGATGGGTTACAACAAACTCCAAGGGTGGTGAAACGTATGAAAACAACTGGTACAGGGACGAATATGAGGGAGACGGTTAACTTCCATTGAGCTCATTAGCATTCTACAGGCGTTGCATACATAATGCGCATGAACTACTTGCTTTGAGAAATGGAACTGCCTCAATTTAGTCTTTCACCATACGATTTCTTGCTCATATTTCGTGCAACGTGTAAATTATTGATACGCCAAAGAAGACATGAACATTTCGATGGCATTAGTTCTTCCAATAGGTCCAATGTGAACTGCAGAGAGAAGTGATTCATCATGGATTATCCTGTACATTGGTTAATGAATAACGGAAAAGAACTTGGTGATCGCTCATGTATTCGCATGCATTTATTCATGGCTCCATTCAGATCACTGATTTTCATGAAAACGTTTCATTCTTAAGAAAAAGCTAATTCAATTTACTCGTTGTTGAGGGACGTTGCCATTGTAGTAAAATTGACCTTAAAGCATGGTGTTGCCGAATTTGTGGATATGTAATTATCTGAACAATATTTCATTGTAGAGGGTTTGTTAAACAACAAAACATTCCCAGAGCTTCTCTCAGAAATGCCTCCCAGAAATTTCGGAAGGAACCCGAAAACGCCTTTGGAGTTTATCCGTATTTTATTAAGGAAGTTATGATGCAATTCAGAATGTCGAAAAATCTAATGGGAAACACGCCGTTTACTGACTAGGTGGTGTTTTTTCTCTCATATTTTTCGTTAAACATGATGTATGAAATCCAAGTGTCACGAATTTCGTATGATTACTTTCGTGTTTTCTGCACGAAATATAAAAATCAAGTGGCTTTGAATGGGCAAAATCTTGGAAAGAATACGATGTTGGTATTGAAGAGTGGCAGTAAGGAGATGAAGAAAATGTGTTCTCGTTTGAGATCCTACTCCTTGCTAATGATGCCTAAAAATACCCAGAGGATGGTGTCACAAAGAGCCCTCAAGTCGACTCTAGTCGTCATAATCGCCCTCAAAGATGTTCATTGCTCGCATTTTTGTCATGCCGTCTTTTGTTATACGTTCAGGAAAACTAGAATGCAAATTGACGCAGAAGGGAGGGGAATATGTGGGAGTGAAGAACAGGAGCATTTCCCGTTTTCCGTGCCTTCCGTGGTTGGAATCGACACACTTCTTGAAGGATCGGATCTATAATGATAGGCGCCCACCTTTTCCGGATCTCCTCAGTGACACTCACAACTACTGTCGCAACCCCAATGCAAAGCCAGGTGGTCCCTGGTGCTATATTCAGGATTCTGGAGAGTCCGGCATAGAATGGGAATATTGTGATGTGCCTTTTTGTGCATTGGAATATCCAAATATTGCATGTGACTCACGGAACCAGTGTGAATCAGGTAAGTTGTTTCAACGAATATCAAGGAATTCACCTCCCACTTTTTTCTAGTTAATGAATCTGAGATCATAATGTTAGGCCGTGCAGTGGAGTTCCTATTTTTATCTGATTTACTGGTTTGAATTATACATAAACAGGAAATACTCTTTTTGCTAAATTTCATCGATAATGCTCAATCCTAATTGGTCGTGCTTTCACGTGATGAATATGGCGTCTCAAGGTTACATAGCCCGGTAAGACTTGATGGCAATGAAAGAGGAATTCCTTTCTAATTTGGAATTGCATAAAAGACCAAACAGGTGAAGTAGTGTATTATTTTTAATACTTAAGGTGAAGTTGGTTGGGGTCACTCTTTTCTTCCTTTACTGCTTGCTGCCGCCTCCACGAAAGCTATAGAGGGATAAATTGCAGTTTCTCTTCATCTCTCTAAATCATATGAGTTAGCTCATTGCCTCTCAAAAAGGTTGGAAAATGCAAAGTCTCCGAAAGTAATAGTTCCACCGATGTGTGGTTTTAGGTTCCCATAACTTTTAATTCTGTGTGGGTGCTGAAAATGTTTCAATCTGGATTGAAAATACTTTAAGAAGATAAGAAAATCCTCGGAATCCCATTTCCAGAGTTGTCAGCGGCTTCCAGAGAAACACTTCCTATCTTTGTCCCCATAGAATACCTTGAGGAAACCAATATCTAGCCCTACATATTGGCTTTGGATTTCCTAGGGGTGACAATGATACGGCACCATTCAGGTACATCTCCTCAGCTAAAACCTTCCTTCATCACTAAGATTAGAACTGAACATGCAAAACCTGTAAGTTTCTTTAGGCCAAAAGCTAAACTTTTAAGGTACATGAAACATATTTAAAATGTCAACCACCTTGAATCAAAATTTCGCGTAATAATTATTGTTTGAGACCACAAGAGCCGCTTTTAAAGACTCAACTGTCATCAGCGTGGACATAAGTATTGTCAAAATTCACGATTTCGATGGGTTCCTTCAGTGGCTTTATTTATGGCATCGTTCCACACGTAACTTTGAAATTAGCCTCATTCTCTTTCGTAGCCTCTATTCTAAACACTAATGCAAAATTCTCGATGATGCTACCACGGGTTCGGGATGGGGATCGGATTTTGCGAAAATCTCGTCTCTTGTGCCTCACGCTTGCCCTTCTCGAATCTGTTTGTCATTGGCAAACGGAATTGACATTTTTATGATTAAGTCCAACGTTAATTGCACACACACTAAGCTATAAACAATTGCATATGTAATTCCCCACAGAGACGAAACATTTACAACTAGAGTTCGGTGATATGGGACTACATCTGAAATTAAAGTTAAATTGGTGAGTTAAGCTGCGGTGAAATTGAGTTCATGACCAGAGTTTGGTCCCTTCGATTTCCTCTCTAGACCTTTGCTTCTTGTCCTTCTTCTTATACATGCTCTTTAACGTAATGCATGAGAAGAATGATTTCTTTTAAGAAGCCAACGAGACTCATGTCTCACCTACCAAGGACCTTATAGTGTCGTATACCTCGTATATTATAACAGATGTATATAAAGTTGTTAACATGCAATTAGAGTAGTCCACTTCTTCTGGATTAATTAAAAGTTGAATTAAAGGAACATGGCACCCAAAAAATTGCAATGACTACGAAAAAAACTAGATAAATTAGGAAACGTAACGATTTAACATCCTACTGGCTTCATTTAGCGCAGAGATGATTTATACGACTACTTATGGCCATTGAGTTCTGGAACACCTTTTGGAAATAAAAGTAACGGTGGCAGCATGCACCTCCGATGGATTGAACTGAATGGATTGGATATGTGGACATTCGTTTGGTAGGACCCATGAAACAGGGGCCGGAGACACGTTTACTCTAATCCATAACCAAATTAACACTGTTTCATCATTGAATGCAATTCTATGAATGCATTCGACAGGAGGTGTTGACGCGAAGTAGCTGGAAGTAGGAACATGGAAAAAGACGATTCACTGACATTTTAAAACAAACTTTCAAATGGAGCAGATATTATTGCATTTTTCTTTTAGCATTAACGCACCTAGTACTGTAAATAGCATCTTTAAACATCGCTCTGTACTATCACTTACGATTGCGAAATAATGTTTTCCCTTGATTTACAGAGAAAGATGACGTCCTAAGCTTATATCCGGAATGTCGGAAGACAGAAATGGGAAAGGAATATAAGGGCATCAAAAACCGAACGGAAACCGGGAAGAAATGTCTGCCTTGGGGAATTCCAGTAATCAAGAAAGCCTTGGAAAATATCCTGCTGTCCCACATCTCTGCTGAAGACCGCTTCAAAGAAAAGTTTCGGGTTTTGGATAACATGGATTCCTGGACGAATGAGGAAGCAAACTATTGCCGGAATCCAGGGTTTCGAAAACGACCGTGGTGCTTCATCTCGGATGATCTGAAATGGGAATACTGCCACATCCCGTTCTGTCCTAATCGTAAAGGTTTGCGAAATTGTCACAGGAGATCGTCTAACCCCATATCAACCATCGAAATCCAAAACCTGGCTAACGAGCTCACGCCGCTTGCAGGCGAATAAATAATAATTAACAATAAACAAATTAAAGGATGCATTATGTCAAATGCTAATACTTTCGATTCCAACTTTAGCTTTTAATTTGATCCATCGCTAAATTAAAACAGAAAATGTTATTCATGGATTCAGATTTTAAGCATTTAAATCCAAACAGTCATGTTAGTTGCATAAATCACTAGCTAACTTGTTACAATCCACTTCACGCTCTCTATACAGACTAGCGAATCATTATATTCCACTAGCGAGTTTTTTTGCCCGAAGGGCAAAAAAACTCGCTAGTGGAAGGGCAAACAAATTCGAAGGGCAAACAAATTCGCTATGCCTGCCCCTTCGGCGCTCCAGTGTTCAGGTTAATGATTCATGCATCAATTTATTTTCAAAGTGGCAAAACGTATTAAAAGTATGTACCTGTGAAAATGCACCTGCACCGAGAGAGAGAACGAAACGATATTTCCTTCGAAATAATTACTCCAATTATTTACAATGTATTTCCTCCTCCACCCTGATCCGCTTGGTCTTATTGTTATTGCAAAAACATATTTCGAAAAGCTGATGCCGTCCATTACTGTGCCCTGAAGGTATGCAAAACTTGACTTTTTCCTGAACTTACCTTGACCTCAGTTATTAGAGTCCCAAGTTTCAGTTTTCTATATCTGTCCAATGCGGTAGGAAAAAAAAAATTATTTGAAAACTTTTGAAAACTTAAAGCAGGACATGCATACAAAATTTTTCCTGAACTGTGTCTCAATATGTGTCTCAATAGCCCATGCTAAGTTTCAGCTTTCACTGTCTCTGTTAGACTGAAATAAATTTGTATCGTTGAAAACATGTCCCCCACAATGAGTGCACCCAGGACATGTTCCTGCAAAGCCAATTTGATTTGGAACAATGCATCCCAAAAGAAACACGTGTACCCAGTTTCAGATTTCTGCCTTATCTAGAACTTGGGTAGAATTAGCGTCACTCACTCAGTCGCTCACGGTCGTCACGAATTTACTTGCCCAAAGGGAAAGCAAACTCGCTATGAACGCGCCTTTGGCACGGTTCCCTCTACAAGTGATTAATATATTTGAAACATCCCACTTCGATTCTAATAACTGCAAATTGAGTGAAACTCCTTGGATTATTCTGATTTTTTAAACATCAGTTTATGTTACTCCTGCTTTTGTGAAATGATTTCGAATTTCATATTAGGAACATAAATCAAACAGATTATTCAAAGCCCCAGAACTGTCACTTTAGAGTTCATCCTCAATACCGCGCCTTCTATAGGAAGACTACAAGAACCTGCTCTGTATGAGCGAAATTATGCTACTGAGTTTACTCATTTTCCCCTAAACAAAGAAACTCTAGTATGGTGGCAAAAAAAATTGAGAACATTTTTGCAACCGAAATATATGCCCTGTGGGTGGGTACGATAAAGTGAAGATTTTCTATAAATTAACATATCACTAACCACGTTCACACTCATTTTTTTCTTTGAATGAAGACAATATGAAAATACAGGGTGTTTTAAGTTGATGGACCCGATTTGATATCGCTATATCTCTGCAACCACGAACCGCCCATGAATGAAATTCTTACCACTTGAAAGGGTGGGGCATAGAGTTTCAAATGATTACCGCTAGATGCCTCTCCCAGGGCACAAACAGCCCCTAGCCTCAGTCATTCAAAAGATGGCGACCCCACAACACAACCCTGTGTTGCGGGGGTCGACATTCACCACAAACTTTTATTGCTACTGAATTCAACATGTCCTCAGTTATTGCTGCAACAAGTTTCAGTCTTCTATTTCTTCCCCATGCGATAGGACAAAAAGTTTTTTGAAAACGTGACCCACAGAAATATGCCCACAGAACACGCAGCTGAAACTCGGTATTTTCTTAACTTAGAGTCTCATTAGGTGCGTCCATGTCTAGTTTCAGCTTTCCACGTTCATTTGTTCAACTGCAGCAACAATTTGAATTTATAATATATTTCCCTTAAATGTTTGATCCCAGGGTATTGTCCTCCAAAGCCTGAATATTTCTGAATTCAAGTTTCCACTAAGTACTCGTTGCCAAGTTTCACCACCTATCTCTGCCCGATTCGGTAGCAGAATATACTTTTTTTTAAGTCATCCCCCAGGGATATGCTCCTAGGACTTGCATCAGAAAATTCAAATATTTCATGAACAGAGTGTCTTAGTAGGCACGTCCAGGTCAGGTTTCAGATTTCCATGTCTCCCCGTTTGACTAAAGCAAATAGATGTCATTGGAAACATCTCCCCCAAAATGGGTGCCCTCAGGGCATGTACCACTAAAGTCGGATTTTTACTCAACTCTTCATCCCAAACGGTACATGTGTACCAAGTTTCAGATTTGTATGACATCTATAAGATGGTCGTCAGTCACTCACTCACTCAGTCACGATCGGCTATGCTTATACCGGCTAGCGAATTTATTGGCCCTTCGGGCAAAGAAACTCGCTATGAACTAAATAAAATTATCGCTTAACCCTTTCAGGACCATAAGCATTGTGGGACAGCGACCTTAACTTTAATGACGTGTTTAGGGTGAAAATGACGTGTAGATTCCAAAAAACTTTGTTTGGAGACTGTATCTCCCATAGTTCTCGAGATATAGCGTGGGACAAATATGTCCCACAACAATACTACAAATTGGGTAAATCTCCGTTTATCATTATAATTTTTTATTGTGAGTTTTAGCTACTCCTGCTTCTGTGAAGTGATTGTCAATCTGATGTTAGGAATTTGAATCAAGCAGAGATTCTTCATAAACCCATAATTGTAGCGCTTTCCATAGCAAGACTGTAAGAACCACCTTTCTATGAGCGAAATTGAGCGAGTTTACGTATTCTTCCCACTAAACTAACAAGCTCCAGTATGGCGGTCACACACTACTGGTGGAGCATTGTACCTTTTTTTAAATCACCCTCAATCATCCGGTCAACAACAGCGCCCTCTATCGGGATACAGAGGCATCTTGCGGCAATGAAAAAAACCCACTTAGACTCATGAACCTCTCTGTTCAGTATCCACGGGATCCGACTGTTCCTTGAAAAGTTGAAGTCGAAAAGTTCATTGAATTATAAGACGGTGGAGCACAGGCAATCACCTCAGTTGAGGTGGAATGAAACCTTCAATTCACCACTAAATAGGCATCGCACGACTTGGGCAGGGGTGCTGAAAAAAGCTAGCAAGCATTTCAGCACCTTGTAACTGTCCAATATCGATCGCGTATTGAAATTAATTTTTTTTTGCTGCCTGCGTGAAACGGTGGAAACCGTATACCCTTTTTCCATGGAAAACGGTAGAGCGTTATTTTTTTTAACCACCCATATATATAAATCCAACGTTACACTTGACCTAAATCGCTCCTTACCATGCATTCATCGACTCAACATCTCGTCAACATCTATCTGGTTCTTACATAATAAAAAAAGTCAACTGATGTTTTATGACATGACAGAGCCAGTGAACTGCAAGCTGACCTTTCATGGAATGGAGTATGCGGGGAAAACGAACATGACGAGAGATGGGAAGAAGTGTCAACCCTGGCTGAGCCAGACTCCTAACAAGCATTCCATGATCTTTTCTTTGTCCTATTTCCCTGATGATGGCATGGACAGTCGTCACAACTACTGTCGTAATCCAGACATTGATGGCAATGGGCCCTGGTGTTACACCGAGGAGGACATTGGTCGCCAGTATTGTGACATTCCTTTTTGTTGGGAAATGTATCAGAGATCTGCTGTGAAAGGTATGCATTGAGGTTTCTTCTTTTCGATACCAATTCATTATACCACTTCAAGAAAATCCTGAGCATTAGGGTATACTCGGTAGAGAAATAGAAAATCAAACGGAATCCTGATCCCCATTCAAAGCGGCTCTACACGCAGCTCTCAATCTCGATTGTCTTAAGTAATCAGTGAAATGAGACTTGGTCGTAGAGAATGCGGAGGACTGGAGTCAACTAGGGTCAGACTGTCAAGAGAATTGGTATTTGTTCAGGCAAACACCTCAAAATCCAGCCTGCTTATCTTAGGTTCTCTTTTTTTGGAAATATAACCTCTGGCACCACCAAAAGGAAAATTTTTCCATGGGATCGCATAAAGTAAAAAAGAGACCCCATTTGAGAGCAGCTCATCTAATACTAGCTATTGTCGCTATGGTCGTGCCTTCGGCGCTCCATTACCTTGGATAGTGAACAATTCATTTATTCTTTGCGAAATGGCAAGCACGTATGTAAAGTACGTCCCCATTGAAATACGTTACAGATGGGGATGAAAGTCATGATTTTTATCAAAACCATTACTTCTATGGTTTCTAGAGTGCCTAACTCGAAATCTTTTCATATGTCCCTTTTTGTAAGGGTGGAGAATAAATTTTGAAATACTCCCCTCTTATAATCTACGCTAATGGAACAAATTACAAAAGTAGGATTTTTCCTATACGCATCCATCAAACAGGTACTTTTGAGGGAAGCTTAAATTTCGTGTCTCTGTTTCGTTTGATCAAAAAAAAATCAGGAAAATGGGACTGAAAAATGTGCCTTGATGGGTTTTAACGAACATTTTTTTTCTTCTGAAATGTAGACTCATGGAACTTAATGCCACCTAGTTTCAGCCTCATGCGTTTCCCTTTTTGCTAGCGGAAAAAATGTTCTGAGTGTTCTGAGGAGACGTATAAAAAAATTTCAATTTTTCCTTAAATCAACATCACGTCAGTGATGCGTGCGTCAGATGCTATTTTTCTATTTATGCCTAATTCGCCAGCATATTAAAATAATTCTTTAAAAACGTTACGTCCCTAAGAAATATGCCCCCTAAAAATGTTTTGGAAATTTGACATTTGACATTTCAACTGAGTGATTCGCATGTCACGTTCTAGCCATGTTACAGCTTACCATGGGTCTCCGTTTGATTCAAGGAAAGAGAAGTATTTGAAAATATGTTCCCCGAAAAGGTGTGCCCCTATGGCGTGTATCACGAAAGTGGAATTTTTCCTGAACTCAAGATGTGAATAGCTACTTATGTCAGTCAGTAAGCTGCTCACGATCATCTATATATAATATGAAAGTAGAATTGTGTCTTTACTCACATATTCATCAGGTACTTCTTTGCCAAGTTTAAACTTTCTACCACCCTCAGTTTTGCTGAATCAGCAAATTTATGAAAATTTGGAAAATATCGGCCCTCGGGAGTTATAACAGTAAAGTTCCATTTTTACCGAAATCAAACCTCAGTAAACTACATGCACACCAAGTGTCATTATTATACGTTTGCCCTTTTCGCTGGTGAAAATTCATGTTTGGAAAAGCCGACCTACGCAAAAGCTATGCCCAGACCGGGATGTACCATAAAAGCTGAATACTCCCTCAACTGAATAATATCACGTCACTTATAGGTGTGCCAAGTTTCACCTTTCCATTTATGCCCAATTCGCCACGACAATTTCTTTTCTTTTAAACATCGCCCCTCGAGAAATTTTCCCCCGTCGATGTATCAAGACTTAACATTTTACTTTAACTTCTTATCTTGATAGTCACATTCCAGCAAAGTTCCAGCTTTCCGTGTCCATCAGTTTAACTAATTCAAAAAAAATTGTGAAAACATCTCCCATTGATATTCATGCCCCCAGGGCATTTCATTCAAAAGACTGAATTTTTCTGCACCCAGCATCCAGGTAGCATATACCAAGTTTCATCTTTCCACACTAGCTCAATACACCAGGACAAAAAAAAATACATGAAAACGACGGCCACGAAAAATATGCCCCAAGGGCATGGATCTAAAATGTTGCATTATTCCTGAACTCATCGTGTCGGTAGGCACGTCCATGCCACGTTTCAGCTTTCCATGTCTCTCCGTTTTGTTCAAGGAATGGGACATGGAAGGCAAGAGAAGCCAAAGAAAAGGAATGGCACGGCCGGGAATTGAACCCTGGCCTCACGATTAGCAGCGCGATGTGCTACCACTACACCACCGAAACGGCAACATACAATAGAAACTTTCGATGACATCCTTATCCATCACGATATATATTTAAGAAAACTTCTACCCCCAAAATGTGTATCCCCCATGGCATACACCAAGTTTCAGATTTCTAAACTTTCATGAACATGGTTAGAATTAGCGTCAGTCAGTCAGCCAGTCGGTCAGTCACTCAGTCAGTCAGTCACGATCGTCTATATGTATTAGATACTAGCGAGTTTGTTTGCCCTTTGGGAAAACAAACTGGCTATGGTTGCTCTTTCGGCGCTCCATTACCTTGGAAAGTCATTAATTGATTAATTCCTTGCGAAATGGCAAACACGTATTTAAAGTACGTTCCCATTGAAATACTTGATATATGGAGAAAAAAGCCTTGATTTTTTATCAAAATCTTTACTTGCATGATTTCTAGTGTGCCAATCTTGAAATCTTTTCTTGTGTACCGTTTTGTTAGGGTTTAGAATACATTTTGAAATACTTCCCTCCTATAATCTATGCTAAGCGGACATATTTCAAAAGTAGGATATTTCCTCTACTCAGCCATCAAACAGGCACTTCTGAGGTATGTTTTCATTTTCTGTTTCTGTTTCGTTGGATCAAAAACAAATTCAGGAAAATGGGACTTAATAAATGCCCTGATGGGTTTTAACGAAAAATTTTTTCTTCTGAAATGTAGACTCATGGAATTCCATGCCACCAAATTTCCGCCTTATACGTTTCCCCTTTTTGTTGGCAGAAAAAATAATTTTGGAAAAGCGATCCACCGAAAAGCTGCGATCTGAGGAGACGCACAACAATAGTTGACTTTTTCCTTAAATCAACATGACGTCTGTTATGCGTGCGTCAGGTATTTTCTATTTCTGCCCGATTCGGTAGGATATGAAAAATTCCTTGGAAACATTACGTCCCAAGAAATATGCCCCCCAAAAATACTTCGGAAATTTGACAATTGACATTTGAGCTGAGTGCTTCACCAGTCACGTTCTTGCCCTGCTACAGCTTTCCATCGGTCTCTGTTTGATTGAAGCAAAGAGAACTATTTGAAAGTATTGATATGTTCCCCGAACAGGTGTGCCCCTATGACTTGCATCAACAAAGTGGAATTTTTCCTGAACTCAGCATGTGAATAGCTACTTATGTCAGTCAGTCAGCTACTCACGATCATCTACGAGGGATATCCAGAAAAAAAGGTTAC